>QLSS01000533.1:39863-70002 GCA_024372645.1 Trichomalopsis sarcophagae | reverse complement strand
CATCGACCATAGAAACAGGTTAATCTTACAATATGCCAAGACCGCGCAATTAGAATCGCCCCACTTGATTGGGAGAGCAAGAGCAAGCGACAAGAGTTGCTCCTCAAGAGAGGAAAGACAAGAGATATTTGATAACAGTGACTCCGAGTCAAAGTTACAATCGAATAATTATTGTTACTGTCTCAACAATCTTTTACTTGGATATTTGGATTAATATTCTGCATATTAACATAATCAAAACACTTACATGCTAATTAACTCAACAGGTGCTGATCGAGAGGAGTTCTGTCGCATCATCCTCAGAGAATGGGAGAGGTCGGAAGCCAACGAGGCGCCCGGTGAAGGTTATCACAGTGACACCATCACTCTGTTGAGGAGGAGCGACGGCTCACTGTATTTTAAAAGAAGTGAACTCCAGCTGCGCAGGTTCGACGATACCCTGTCGGAAATCGAGAGAGCGGTCATTGACCATGTCTGGCCTGTCACTGAGAAGCAACATATCTTCCAGTTAAGATATTCAGCAGATTCTATCACCAGAAGCGAGGTCATGCTAATGATGCAGGAGCAAAATAAAATGTTTCTCACTGGAATTGAGATGCTGGTGAAGGGCCTTACAATGCCAGGTGTTGGACAGCAGCAGCCCTTCCTCCTGGGCTCGCCTGGGAAACAACTGGCAGTGAAACCGAGTCAGCAGCAGTCAAATATAGTGGAGACTGCCGAGGCAGGGAGGTCTACAGCTCAGGGTGTAGACACCGAACCCGTGGAGCCTAGAAAGATGGACCCTGTTCTCAAGGAAAAGCCCCGAGTTATACGGGTCGAAAAGGTGTCATCTACTCCGTACTGCAAGTCACAGACGTTGCGGGGCGAGGAGTTGATAGATATGAACATCGACATGAGCGAGCCTCGGAAGAGGTCGGCAGAAGGTAGGAGGCAGCCCTCAGAAGCGGGAGAACTCTCCTGCAACTCGGAGGACGAGGCTCAGGAGTCTGGGGAACCGGGGGACACACCGGTGAATATCCCCTTATTCAACCCATTCAGTAAGCCCAGGTCACAGCTGAGGCAGCCATCACCTGATCGAGAAAACAGGTCAAACTTTCTCCGTGAATCGGTAAGACAAAATGATCACTTTCAGTTTGTAGAACAATCAAATCACATTCCTTTAAATATTGTTAACGAACTAGTAGAAAACGAGATAAAGGTCTTACTTCTTGAAAGAGATAAAGAGATTGAGAGATCACTGATTGATAGAAGCTTAAACTTGTCAGAACAATTGAAAAACGAATTTGTAGGCAGAGAAAGTTTAGGCTTTAGAAATTATAAACTCACGCTAAAAAGTAATTTTGAAATGTTCGAAGACTACTTGAAGTCTGAACTAAGAAGCAAGAAATTACACTATGTCCTCGATGAAAGTGTAAGCATGAACTCTACGGTAAATGAGTCGAAAAGATCGGATGATGAGTTCAAAGTTAGAGAAATTATAATCAATAGAATAGACGCGATCTATTACAACAAGATTGTCAATTTGACTGATCCGAAACTAATTATTGAGAAATTAAAAAATGTAAAAAGATACGAAACTGGAACAACTAGAATCACAGCCAGAAAAGATCTGCTGACTATTAAATATTTACCCTCAAAGGAAACTGCATCTGATTTCTACGATAGTTTCCAAGAGAAAGTCAGAATATTTGAAAATACCCCAGACGCGGGAAAACTTCCAGAAAAAGAGTTAAGAGATTATTTTCTTCAAGCAGTTGCTGAGGCAGTCCCAGAAATTACCACAGCAGACCAACTGTTTAAAGAAACTACGTCTATGGAAATGACATGCGAGAAATTAAAAAACTATCTGTTACAGGTTGAATCTACCAAGAGCCGGAAGATGCCTTCGCAACAGTCAGCACGAGCCTTTCTGCATACGAGTCAGGGTACTGGTCGGCTGATCTGCAGAGGTTGCGGAATGGAGGGGCACACGAAGGCCAATTGTCCCAATGAAGGATTGAGGCAGTGTTATTACTGCCTCAAACTCGGCTCTCACCTCGCACATGAGTGCAACAAAAGAAAGGCAGACCTGGAGAAGGGGATGGCAACTGCAACCAGCTACGGCCCACCCTCAAAGAGAGGGAGGTGGACAAGCAGAGGGAGCCGGTCTACTGCGACCAGAGGCCGAACACACCAACCATCTGCTCCAGCCAACCGTGGAGCGAGAGGCAACAAGGGAGCTTCGACACGAGGCAGAGGCTGTGGACGAGGCGGACCACAAAGGGATGCAGGCCATCCTAGGCCTCAGCAAGGGACATCACTCCAAGCCATTGCCGAGGAATACCAAGGTAACAAAGTGAACTGCTGTAACAAAGAATTGTTAGAATTCATAGCGGACTCAGGTGCAACCGAGCACCTGAGCAGATCTAAACTGTACTTTGACAAATTTGACTCTCGAGCGATTACAAAGGTAGATTGCGCAAACAAAGATAGCACATTTAGGACTGACGGTAGTGGGTCTACTAAAGTAGTTACAGAGGATAATGATACATTTATCTTAAACAATATTCTGTATTCGAAAGATCTGTCATACAATTTGTTATCATTGAGACGTTTCGTAGATCAGGGACTTGAGATTTATTTAAATAATAAAATCATTGATATTTATAATCCAGAACTCGATAAAAGCATTCTGACAGGAGAATACAAGAAACCATTCTGGACTATTAAACTAGTGTTGAGTAAAGATAATGTAACCAAATCTAATCCGAAAATCATGTATAACACTAGAAGTAAAAAGAACTCTACAGAAATAAACGAAACTAAGTCAAATAAATCAGTGACAAGCAAGTCTAGTGTAGACAAGACTAGGGAAATCAACGATGTAGAAACAGACTTTTTACAAACGTCAAGCAACAGGAAAAAACACAAAATAGAGACCAATCAGGTCGATAAAATAGATGAGTTTAAAAATCACAAAAAGCCTAGAGAGGAACTTTCAGAAGCCATGCTGTGGCATATCAGACTTGGACATGTATCCAAGAAATATTTACTAGTGTTAGCTAAGCAATATAATAAGTTAATAAACTTCGAGAATATAGACAAAGATAAAACCATACAAGACTGTCGAATCTGCATGCAAGCGAACAGTGTCAAACTTCCTTTTAACAAGATTAGAGATAGGGCAACAAAACCGTTACAGACAGTTCATGGAGATACTATGGGTCCCATCAGCCCGGAATCACATCCAGGAAAATATAAATTTGTTCTTGTTTTAATCGATGATGCTACTAGAGCTGCCCTAACTTATCCAATGCAAAGTAAAACTGAAGTGCCAGAGCACATAGAGTCATTTGTAAAAAGTCTTCGTAATGTGGTAGGTGCTGATCAAAAGTTCTGTTATCTGAGATGCGACAGGGGAACAGAGTTCGTTTGTCAGGCTACTAGAGAGGTTCTAGACAAATACGGTGCGGAACTACAACTAGCTTGTCCCGATACACCTCAACACAACGGTGTTGCCGAACGGTTTAATTGTACGTTAGAAAATAAAGTAAGAGCCATGATGCTGGACTCTGGCTTACCGCTTTCGCATTGGGATCTTGCTGTAAAAGCAGCTGTTTATATTTACAACAGGACACCTCACAAATCGGTGGACATGGTAGCACCTTTAAGTAAAATTGTATCTAATCAGGCTGAATGCGTGAGCCGGGTCAAGCGTTTTGGATGCGCAGCGTATATTAAGATAGCTCGCGGTACAGATACCAAGTTTTCGCCCCAAGCAAAGCTAGGCTTTTTAGTTGGATATCTAAGTACTGGATACACGATACTTGTACCAAGCGACCATAAATTATATGACTGTAAACATGTGAGATTCGTGGAAAATTTAACATATAAAGATTTTCAATGTAAAAACATAGAAAACGATCAATCAGAGTTAAACTCAGAAAAGGAATCAGAATCCGAGACTGTACAAGAGTTGACATTCGAAACAGTAGAATCAGTTGGCGAAGTCAAAGAGACAGTAAGCGAAGTAAAACGAAAAAGTGGTAGACCTAAAAAGAACCCCGTTGCAATGTTCTTTCTAACTGAGGACTCTGAGATACGAGAACTTAATTTTGATAGAGAATTCAGCGATCTTAAATATCATGCTCTTCTAGCTAAAATCTTAGGTGACCCACAAACGTTTAAACAAGCTGTAAACTCACCAGAGAGAGAGAACACTGGTTGAGAGCAATCCAATCAGAACTAGATTCTATTAAAGAAAAACAAGTGTACACTGTGGTAGAAAGATCAAATGTGTTAATGAGTAACTTCAAACCAAACATAATCGACTCCAGATGGGTCTTTAAGCGAAAAGTGAATGAACAGGGTGAAGCTAAATTCAAAGGTCGATTAGTTATTCGTGGATTTAAAGATAAGAATGTGTATGACTTACGTGAAACTTACGCCCCCGTATCTAGGATGTCACTGATAAGAGCCTTCTTTTCGATTGCGAATAAATTAAATTACTCGCTTAGACAACTCGATGTTGAAACTGCATTCTTGTACGGTGACTTGTCTGAGGACATTTATATGGAAATTCCAGAGGGAGTTCAGATTACTAGCGATATCAGAAAAAGATTTTTGTGGAAATTAAATAAGTCACTTTATGGATTAAAGATAAGTCCCAAGAAGTGGAATGATAAATTTTCAAGCGTTATGACTAAGCTAGGCTTCAAATTAAACGAAATAGATCCGTGCTTATACACTAAACACTCAGGTGTAGATACTATCCTTGTTGTGCTGTATGTTGACGACATACTGTTAGCCAGTTCAAACAACGAAATTTTGAACAAGTTGAGCAAAGATCTGAGTGCTGAAAATAAATATCAAAGATCTTGGTACCCCCAAAGAATTCTTAGGGATAAAGATAGACAGAGATCAATCTGAGCGTGTTATCAAAATGAGTCAAACTAAATTCATAGAAAAGATGTTGATTAGATTTGGCTTTGAAAACTGCAGACCAGTTAGTACACCAATGAGGCAACTAGACGTTACTAGCTGCGGTAGAAAAGAGAGGGAGGAAAATGAGTACATTTTGGCAGAATCCGGCAAAGGACAAATCCCAAATAGACTGTACAGAGAGGCTGTCGGGTCTCTACTCTATTTGGCGAATGCTACAAGGCCAGACATTTCGTATACGGTTAATGTACTTAGCAGGCATCAAGTAAACCCCACAATTCAGGAATGGAATATGGTTAAGAGAGTATTTCAATATTTGTCAGGAACACGAAACTATGAGTTGATTTTCAATCGAGCAGATGAGGGGATGATAGCTTATTCTGATGCAAGTTTAGCTGATTGCAAAAATTCTCTGACTACGTGTGGCTACGTCATTCGACTGTTCGGTAACACAGTGGCGTGGAGAACGCACAAGCAGCAGAGCGTTGCTCTGTCCACTTGTCAATCGGAGTATGTAGCCATGAGCGAAACTTGTCAGGAAAGTATGTCTCTACATAACTCAGTGGCGATTATGCTAGAGCATAATTTATATCCAATGACACTGTACTGCGATAATATGGCAGCCATTTCTTGCGCGAAAGTAAATGGAGGTAATCGATTGAGACATATGGTCGAAAGAAGGGAACATTATGTAAAAGAATGTGTTAATAAGAATTATATCAAAATAGAATGGGTCAACTCCAAGAGTCAGTTAGCCGACATATTTACAAAGGCTTTGCCTAAACAATTACATAACGACCTATTGAAACTTATATTTAACATGTAACTAATCAATTTGTGTGTCAATTTTTAGAGTTTCCCGAGGAGTTCGAGGACCAGGACGAGCAGCCTGAGCCATCCATACAGGAAGTATCCTGGGATTGAGAGGGAGTATTCCTCAAGTGAGAGGGAGTGTTGAGATAGGTCCACTTGGGACTCTCCCCTCCTGCGCATGCGCGAGCTCGTCGAGCTGCGTTGCTCGGCTCGCCGCGCCAGTTCGTCGCCGGCACTCCAAGAGAGCGCACGTGATTACCCGCAGTGGTTCATTTTTCGATCGTTCAAATAAAGCCTTTTTTCTAGAAATCGTTTTAGTGTCGATTATTTATAGTCTCACCCAACCTGATCCCAACAATTTCATATCTTGTATGTTCCTCCGGAATTTCTGATATCATATCAAACTTGCTCGCTTTGTATAATATGTATAGCTGCAATTTATAGTCACGTAATGTTTTGCATTGCGTACAATCGGTATCATCCTCTAATTCATCATTATCGTTACCAATTTCTTCGCCAGTCTCTTTTAAATTTTGAACACTATCAAGAGTAGCAGTATTCTCAGGTTGAGATCGAGGACTGTTTTGATCTTGTTCAATTTCTACAGTTTCTATAAGTTCTAGATTAGGAAGATTTGGTGGTTGAGGTCTACTATGCGAAGATGCAGAACTGCCTTGACCTGGTTGCTCTCCTCCAGTTTGAATATGTCCAGAAGCAGAAGGACTCAGTGTGTGTTGGTCTTGCTCGTTTTCTATGCTTGTTGCAGCAAATTCAATATTAAAAAGATTCCTTGGGCTAAGAGATACATTACGCCTAGGATATGTACAGAAAGAACCTACTGATCGCAAGCGGGCAAACCTTCTACGGAATGATCTCATTTTTTCTGAAAAAGATGTTGATGAACTATGTAATGATGACCTAGGGCTTGCATTGTCAGATTTGTCCGTATCATTACTTTTTGACCGAGGGCTTGCATTGTCAGATTTGTCCGTATCATTATTTTTTGACCGAGGGCTTGCATTGTCAGATTTGCCTGTATCATTATTTTCTGACCGAGGGCTTGCATTGTCATATTTGTCTGTATCATTATTTTTTGAGTCAATAACTGTTTGCAGTGTAGAGTTTGTAGGTGGAGGAAACGTTTTTCTTGCTTTCGCACATTTTTTTGTATCAGGTACTGGGACGATGTTGCTGCTGTTGTCAGTTAAGATACTTAAATCTGCCCAAAAAAAATTTTAAAAACGAACGATTAAAATTATAAATTTGAAATTTGTTTATATAAATAATTTAACTGATTAAAAGGGCATCTAAAAGTACAACAAATAATTTATAAAATAAATTGTAGTTGATAGAAAATGAATTTATTCAAGAGGAAGCTTTGTAATGATCCAATTTATAATTAATAAAGTTTTTTACAATCATATATAATTTAGAGGAATTAAAAATTCGAATCAGATGTTTTCAAAATCGAAGAACCATTAAGGGGAGATCAAAGTCAGAGGCTGATTAGTTCAAATGTTCACCTATAACCTTAAAATTGTTTAAAATCATAAATAATAAGTTAATACACTTGCTCATATAGCATCAAAATGCAGTGTTCCGCAGTCACTATTATAATAATATAAGTATTATATTTGTGTAATTATGCATAATTTTAGTAAAAACAATGTTGTGTCTATTCGCACCACAGATACACGTAAATCCATGTAACTAAAATTAAAAGCAATGATAACTACGACGTGTTGTGAAGGCAATGATGAAACTGAGAATTAGTAATATAAACGTCACTTTCATATATAATATTTAATAAAATAGAATTTTGTAGTAATTGAATCAACCAAAACTTTGCATTTTGTGGTAACTTCACAACAACAATTAGTAATTTAATTTTTTATGGTATCAAGTATGTTGCAAACAAACAATGAAAACTACATGACATACCCTTAAGATTGAGAAAATTCTTACATATTTTTAAAAAGGTATTTTTATATAAAAATAATTTTTTTAATTTTGTCGGGAAAAATTTCAGAAGTATATTTTTATATCTCAACAATTTTCAATTAACAAACTATTCTTATTGCAATATTGTAAATTATTTTTTGCTATTTGATGGGTCACGTGATAAATGACGTTATATTATCGATGAATTTATCAAGTGATTATAAAATTATCTATAATTATAATTACAAGGTTATTTACGTGATTAACACGCAACTCATACTGTGATTAATCGCGTAATTTACGTACAATTATTTTTTGACACTGTCTGCGAAATTGGATTTCTCCGAGCTGCGAAGCGTGCGTTTATTTAAGTAAAAACCTTTAGTAATTTAGCGCAAATAATTGTTGACATTCGACAATTATTCAGCAAGAGATTTTTTGGCTGTTAACGCACAAGTCATTATAGCAAAATTAACTATAGTTCGGAAAAACCGTTAAATTAGTCGACTCGAAAACAAATGAAAATCACAGATACAGTACGGATTTCAAATGGCGCGAATTCAAACCTATATGCATATTTATTGGGTAGAATTATTTACTGTTTAATTTTTTTAAATAAATATAGTTGAACAATTTGTTATTGTTCATGAAATTATATAAATATAGTTATTGTTAATAAAATATTATATTTATTAAAATAAAATAATACATATTAATAATTTTAACATCATGAAATGTAACTTAAGAATAATAATAATACATTTGGAGAATCACTTAACCATTTTTCTAAAAAATGACACTCAATTTGAGATTTTCTCTAGGTATTATAAATAATCGAATAAAGTTAATTAACTAAAAAATAGTGATGATTAATTGTTTCTAAACATTATTCAAAATATTTGTACAGAATATAATTTATCTTCTAGTTAACTAACTTTATTTGACTATTCACGATGATGAGATTCATACACGGATTTTTGTTTTTCTCAATGTTTTTTGGAAAAATGGTTAAGGAGGTCCACTGTGATTTGTGTCACTATTTTTTCTTTACAAACTAATATAGTAGAAAACAGTAACATAAGTCACAGTGATTAAAGACTCCTTCCTAATCACTTTTCCAAAAAAAAACTTGCGAAAAGACAAAATCCGAGCATTTTGCGCGCAGGCAAAGGGTCGGCACATTGTTGTCACTGTGTGCAACAAAAATTCCCATCGATTAAAAATTTGAGGCGGCAAATTGTAGGCAATTTGCCAGCACGAGTGTTGCGCTGAAAATATTCGAAAAATTTCGCACTCGTGACCGAACATGACAGCAAAATGACGGCACGCGTGCCGAGCATATGTTGCCCTGGAACTGCCGGCACGTGCTGTTATCTAGGCTACAGTTCCTCGAGCGCGTTCGTTGTTGATCGCTGAACATCGAATAAAGTTCGGAATAGCCTTGATCGACGCTCGAAAGACTCCGAACGATGCTCGATTGAACCACGAATGAGCTCGAGCGGACCTCGAACGAGCTCGATCGAACCTCGGAAGAGCTCGAGCGGACCTCGAATAAACATAGAGCGTGGCGCAAGCGATGGCTGAACAGCTCGGAGATTTCCAGGAACTGCTGAGCGCGACGAGCCTCTCCTGCGTTTTACTCTTTATGGCATATATACAAATTGAGCCAAGAATCCTGTCAGACTGTAACAGGCGCAATCGAGCGGGTCGTAACAAAACTTCATCTGATACGCACGTAAATGTACGTATGCATACGAGAAAAAGTTAAATGTTGGATCCGCTTTTTCTATTTTAAGGTATTTCTTCGATTCAAATCGGTTACAATTCGAATGGATATAACGTCTATACGATATTTAAGAAAAATTTAGATTGTAAAAAATGAAGTTGTTTGTTCAGCTGCCAATCAAAGTTTATCATACAAACACGTGATTATTTCAAGCTATCAGAAAATATTCGAAGCGCGTAAAATATTTTCAACAATTAATAGAGATTATAGATATTTAATAAAGTTTAACGTTAAAATACTGCTGGCCCTCGTTCATAGGCATTATTTCGGAGGTTCTCATCAATAAACATAATGTCTTTAGATTAATGTTCAAATAATATAGATTTGATCTTTAATGCTCGAAATTATTTTTGTTTGTTATTAATAAAAATATTTGTTCATGTGTTTTTATAATCATCCTTCGTTGCCTACACGATGCGACAGGAAATTTACGGAACATTAAATAATCATTTACGATTAATCAAATAATCAATAGAAAAGCTCGCTATACAGTACGAATAACAAACTAGTTCTATCAGCAGTTTTAGAATCGCTTTGGGGGCATAAAATCTGTGTTAACACACAATAACTTTCGATGCTATTTCAATTCACGACAGATCTGTAACCTTATACAAATTGCCTGAAAAAATTAGCATTCTCGGTCATTCAGAGAAAAGACGTGCCCTTTCTTTTTAGATATTTTATAATGAATATATTGTTAACGTATTATCACTGCTTCCCCCTCCCCTTCTTCAACGAACATTCGATTTCTGCAGTCCAACATTGTGCATTTCGGTGTTAATAGCTAATGCTAAATACCTTATAATAATATTTTAGAATTGATACGAACTCAGGACCCTCACTGTACAAGAACCATGCCTCTGCCGCTTGCTGGCTCGTGGCGCTGCTGGTGTTATGCTCTGGTGTGAGCTCAGCTGACACGGAGCGTTTGAATCAAGAGTGGTGGAGCGCGAGATACTTGCGTAAAATCTAGAATTTTGTTCCACGAAAATTAGTTTTAATTATAATTTTTATGCGGAGACTGTACGGGGTGTTACAGATTTAACAAAAGTAAAGGACTGAATTTTGTAATGTATTTCGTATGCAGTTGTTATATGTATTATTTTACAAATCTGATAACAGATTTTTAATAAGAGACCTTAAAATCCCTGGTAGTACATAGCTTTCTCATGAATCTCGAGTTGTGCAGTAATTGTCATCAACGAATTTGTTTGAAAAAATTATTTAGCAAAGCTGATATCAGATTTGTAGCCAGCGACCCCAAAAAACTTCTTATAGTACATAGTTTTCTCTTAAAACTCCAATTATGCAGTAATTTGAAATTGTTTAAACAAATTAATTTGCAAATCTGAGGTCAGATTTGTAATCAGCGTCCCCAAAAACCCCTAACAGTACGTAGGTTTCTCTCAAAAACTTAAATTATGCAGTAATTTACATAAACAAAGATGTTTAAACAAATTATTTCGTAAATCTGATATTAGATTTGTAATCAAAGACCCCAAAAACCCCTTTGAATTCATAGGTTAATGCGTAATTAAAATATTTTACAATCCAGTACATAGTGTAAAAGGGGCTTTATCGTTTTATTACATTTCTATTGCTGTTTAAACGTTTTGATTATTCTAATTATGTATACATAATTCATACTCTGCATATAGTTTATTATTTATGTTTATGCTGGAATTGAAATTTTTTACGATTTCAATAATGCGATTCGGATAAAACTACGTAAAATGTTCAATGAATTTTTATAACTGCTATTAAAGTTAAAAAATTATTTTTTACAGTAACTTTTATTCTTTTAGTACCTAATTAGTTGCCCGATATTCAAAATTTAATATACAGCAATTTTTTTCGATTTTTAAACTATTCTGTGCCTGGTTTATTATACCTGTTTTATACGTATACTATACATATAGTATAATACATATACGGATAAATTAAATTTTAAAATAGATCAAAGAAGTATTCCGCGGGAAATATTGACCTGTCATAAAAGACTGACGAAACGCGAATTTTTACGAATCATTATGTTAATTTTTGACCCATTGAGTATTTTAGCACCGCATTCAATTCAATCACGTATACTAATGCAAGAAATTTGGATAAGTGGGATCAAATGGTATAAACAGCTCCGTGATGATGAATTTTAGTCGTTTTACCCGCACGAGGGATTGTCGTGATTGCTGTGCGTTTTTTTTGCGTCCCTCCGGATTTCCCGGCTGGGGACGGAGGAGCTGTCGAGCACATGTTCGTCTTGTGCGGCTTACATACTAAGTTTCTCTCTCTCTCTCTCTCTCTCTCTCTCTCTCTCTCTCTCTCTCTCTTTCTCTCTGCTATTTTTTTATTATCTGGTGACGCGACTAACTCTGCTGCATTTTAGGCTTAAATCTAATTTGAAAGTTCGCGCTTGATTTCAGTTGCACATGCGCTTGTGTGGTCTAGTGTGAAAATGGCGTCGTTACGCGACACGCGACATTTTATTCTTTAGTTCACCGAGATCATGGAGTCATTGCAACCTTTAATTACTAAAACATATAATGTTTATTAAGTCTAATTATTTAACTATTCCTAGTTATAGTTAGTTCATAAATTCTATGATATTCTTAAGTTTCTTATCATGTATTAAAATTATAGTAGAACACGAATTTTTGAAATGAAAATTGCTTATGAGAAATTAAATTGCATGGTTATTTTCAAAACGTAATAGTTAGGGGTGTGCGAGTACTTGAAAAGTCGGGTTACTCGATCGAATAACTCGACTCGACGAGCTCGAGTCGAATACCGGGTCGAGTCAAGTTACTCAAATATTTCAAACTACTCGAATTTTCCGAGCTACTCGAATTTGTCGGGTTACTCGAATCTTTTGAGTTACTTTTCACTAATCGAGATTATTTTTTAATGATTGTCACTCGATTGTCTCCTAGCTTCGAATACGTCTTTTCTTTCCAACGCTAAGTGGTCAACGGGTAGCATACCTGCTATAATGCAGGCAGCAGCATGTAATAGAATTCTGTTCTTCAAGTAGTGCCCCGTGTATTTTACTAGTCACTGTTTTTTCCAGCTTGTGGAAAATGTTCCCTCTTCTAGACATGTATTGTACAAGTCTACGGAGACCCTGGATGAGCATAAATAGTGTGGCGTGCAGGATAGGTGAAGTCTCAAGGCAGTGAAAATAAAACAACTGAGACACTCGAATTAATGGAAAAAATCTTAACTAGCGTTTATTCAGAAAAAAGTAAAAAAATAAATGCGTAGGTATAAAAAATGGTGTAAGTGGTGCTCTCTCGGGCGTTCGCTCGGGACTGACTCCCGACGGCATTCTTTCCCCTCTCCTTTTGCAGCAGTTGGAAGGAACACAAAAAAAAAATATAATGATTTTTATAAACCCCACAAATAGCAAGCTTCAACGCAATATTTAGAATGCCATCTGGCCCTAGGGCCTTGTTGTTTCTTACCCTTCTGCAGCTGAGATAATGAAAATTGTGATTTTTGGCGTTCGAAGACCTATTGTACCTAAAATATGCTATTTATAAACTTTGTTTGATAATTTTTACAGTATGCCTGAGTTAATATAATTGTTTAATTGATTATTTAAACAATTTAAGGCACTTTTACACAAAAAATCAATATTTCATGTTTTGTTTTTAATTTAAGGTGGTGAGGTCCCCTCAAGGAGAATATAATTACCTATATTTTCACCGCAGAGAATTCGTATTATAATTTATTTTGAAAAAACATCGTTTGTTTTAAGTTTGTACGTAAAAATTTAGGACAATGGGACGGTAAAACAAAGTTTCTGAAATTGACAAAGCTTAACAAATATTGCAAAATATTTGTTTAACACTTATTGTGCGAAACGCGGTTTTTTGGGCTCGTATTTCGTGCGCGAAACACAAGACTTTTTAACTAGTGAACGAAACAAATAATATGGCACTAGACATCCCGTTGATATATGTATATGAAAGTGTAATAAGGCAATAATCAATTTAAAATTTTGGATATAGCTAGCATTATATAGCACCTTCATCCCTTTCTTTCGGTTGTTTATGATCCTAGTTAGTTTCAAAGATATTAAGTTTAAAAATTTTTTTCTCACCCCGTATACTATGCATAATTGAAAACTGCATCGTTAATTAATATCTCAGCTTCTATTTAATGGATTTTAATGTATACTTAGCTATGAGAGAGAGAGAGAGAGAGAGAGAGAGAGAGAGAGAGAGACAATTATAACTGATTATGTGTATATATAATTGATTTGAAATAATATTATCTATCTAACGAAAAAGTACAAAAAATTTTATAGAATTATATATGAAGTAAAAAAACGTTTCCAATCCATTGGCACATAGCTTTCTCAAACTAAATTTAACGGTCCAATAAATAAAATATTATATATATATATCTGCTTGCTAATGTATGAGGCGGTTTTCGATACATAATTTAATATAAGTTTTGGATGGTTCATAGTCTAAAAGTTTGCAGACCCCTTTGTTTTTTTTTTATAGAATATGAACACTAAATTTATTTTCACAGAAATTCACGCATGTTTACATGTGTTCCTAACCAACCTAATAATCAAAACAACAGGCTATTCATTAAAAAGGTTGCTAGCGCAATTTTCGAGAAAACTATTTTTACATTTTAGCTCCTTAGTTGAAAACCGCTTGACAAAATCGTTTAAAATTTCAGCAGCAGATAGCTTTTTTATGGCAAATCACCAAATAAAATTTTTAAGCGTTTAACTACATTGTTTCAGAGATATAAAGAATTAAAAAATTTAAAAAAAAAATGAAACCTTGATTATCATAGGGGTTTCAAAGCTGTGCAATGAACTTAGGCAAAACACATAAAATCTACTCTTTCCCGAAATCTCAAGTGCAATAAGGCCTTTTTGCGTACGTAATCGAGGCACAAACAAAATCATTTTTTTCAGTTTTCGATTTATTACTGAAAAAATAAGTTGTCAAATCACTATAAATTTTAATAGGATATAGTTTGACACGTGACCCATCGATATAATTTTTTCCGCGAGGTTATGACGTTTGGTTTAAGAGATATAAATTAAAAAAAATATCATTTTTTCATTTTATCTGCCGAGCAAAGCGGTCGATCCCGAGCACCAAACGAGGAAAAGTAGGTAATTTTATTATTTTTCAAATGTATTATAGCTGAATTGTTTGTAACAATGGGGTGATTGAAAAAAACGCAAAATAGTGTTAATTTTATTGATATTGACGGAGTAGTTCCAGAAATATTATATGGTATACATATGCACACACGCACACCCACTCACGCGTATCGATACGGACATTTTCTAAAAACACTTGATTTGAACTTCTAACACACCAAAAAGTATTTTCTAGTTTTGAAGAAACTCAAAATTTTACTATTACAAAGCTTCCTCTAGGAGGAAGCAAAAATTCATTGGCGGAAAAAGTACATTTTGTATATGTTTCGGCTAAATTCGTTGCACAGTTTTCAAAACCCTATGATTTTCGAGATGTCGATATTCAATTTTTCTTTTTAAATTTCTTATATCTTTAAAATACTAAGCAGTCAAATGGTTTAAAATAAAATAATGATTTATCATAGCAAAACCTCATTGCTATACCAATTTCAAATGATTTAGCTAATCGGTTCCTAAGTTACAATAAGCCGATTTCTAACATTCGATTTTTTTCTTCAATTTTGCTTCCTTCTAGAGGAAGCTTTGTGATAGTAAAATATTCGACTCCATAAGAAATCGGTTAGAAATCCACTCTAAGGTTTTTGTAGTTCGAATCACGTGTTTGTAGAAATTGTCCGTATGGCTGTGTGTGTCAAATTGAAACGTAATATAAAATTTAAGTACTCTTAATAAGCACTGCATATTAAGACAATGATAAAAAGTAAATGACGATAAAGCTAAGTGCCAAGAACTTGACAGCGGTGTCTCTAACCTTACAATGTGTAGAAAGATATACACGCAACGTCTAATGAAGTTTTATGCTGCCATGGTTATGTTTATTGGCATCACGTAAAGTACATTGCCCTATTTACATTTGATATGTATAATACTACCGCCCAACATTATGGCGCGATTTACAAAATTTAAAATTTTACAGTTAATCTTATCAATAAAGTTACTTATAGTATTTAGTATTCTAACATTTGATAACACTAAGAGATTAATCACAGAGTAAGGCCCTATTTTGTATTCTTTTCTGATTTTTTTTAACAAAGTTTCTCTTTCGGACTTAGTGCTTACAATACCAGAATATATGTATGTTCGACCGTGTCGGCATCTTCTCCGCATTTACATAAATCAGAGTCAACAATTTTATGTCAGGAATTTTCATAACGCTCCTAAAAACTTAAACGTAAGACATGTAAATAACTATAATTTAGAACCATTTACAACAGACCAACAGTTCTAAACTTTTGTAATAGTCTCAATTCTATTACCTTTATAATCTATTTATATTTGTTATAAATTTTTTCAAATTTTTATTGCAGAAGATCATTTTCGCTAAGCCTTACCTAGCTTGGCAAACACGTTTTCTCCAGCTTTAATCGATAGCTGAGCCCAAAAGTTTCAATTTGATAAAAAATCGTTGAAAATGCTTGCTTCTATCTAAAGAAAAAAATTAAAATTCCCATTCGTCAGCTTGCAATTTTTGTTCCTGCATTATACTTCAAAGCTCTACAAAAAGAGCATTGTAACACTTTCAGTAAAGCTCAATCATCATGAGTTTATCATTATATTATGGTTAGGTCAACACAATCTTTTAAAATGTATAACTACAGATCTTTGTCATCTCGGCCGAAGAGAGTCGTCTAGGAGCTTTTTAGCCAAAATTGCGATAATTCCAGATTGTGAGAGAAATCGCGAGAAGCTACGGTCGTCGCAACGTGGCAACGTCGCTCGAAACTCGCCCGTGCACTCGTGCACCTCTCGGGGTCTAGTCTGTATGTCTGTATAGTGCACGTTGTATATAGCTCGCTCACGCACACTTATACACATTACATACATGACACTCGCATATACATATCATCGCTCCATACGAAGGCTAGCACAGTTCAAATTGTCAAACGAAAGCTAGCACAACTCACGATTTGCCGCGAAGAGCAGTACATGCAGTTCAGAAATGCGATCAAGAGTAGCACAACTTGTGACTTTATATTACTTAAATTGTGATTATTTTGCGTATTTATTGGGTTATTTTGTTGGTTAAGTTTATGAAAACAAAGTTGGACAAAGTTGGACAAAGACAAACAAACCTCAAAGTTTAAAAAGGTTTCGGAAATTTTAGAAGGTTTCTAAAAAAAGTGAACAATTTAAAGAAATGTTTGTAAAAAATTATTGTATTTGTGAAAACAATTTTAAATTTGGTAAAAAGTTGTAAATTGTAAATATTTAAAATTGTTTATAGAAATACGTTGTTTAAGTTGTGAGAAAGTTTGAGTTGTGCTAGTCTTCGAGGAAAATTTTGAGTTGTGCTAGTCTAGCGTGCGTGAAAGGAGTTGTGCTCCTTATGACAGAAAATTTGAACCGTGCTACTTTTCGTAGGGAGCGACGATATATACAAAAATACTGATTTCGAGCGGGGGCGCTGCTGGTATTCGAAGAGTCGCCGTCTGCGAAATGTTCGCGAATTTCGTTTGCGTCGGCCGCCAGCAGATGTCGACACCTTGTCAACGCAGCGTAGCAGACGAGAGAGAGAGAGAGAGAGAGAGAGAGAGAGAGAGAGAGAGAGAAAGAGAGAGAGAGAGAGAGAGTAAAAAGTGGCGGAGCGTATGTGTAGAGCCGTCTTTCTCTCTCCCCATCATCGGTCGGTCGGACTCGTCGCTGCTGGCGGACGGCACTCGCGGGTTAGTCGTCGCTCGAGACCGGGAGCTCGCGCTACTCTGTACGCGTGTGCAAATATATATATATATATATATATATATATATATATATATATATATATATATATATACAGTCTCCGTCGTTTTTCACTACATCTGCTGCCGCCGCTACTGGCCGAATAAAAAACGACTGCATCATCTCCCCACCGTTTTTTGATCTCCCAGCGAGAACATTGCATCCTCACTTTCGCTGCTGCGCTTCTTCTCTCTTTCTCTTTCGCACTCTCTCTGTCGCTCGTTTTTCGTGAATCGCAGCAGGAGCAATAACCTATAGCAGTCGACGACGGACGTGCATGTATGTATGTATGTATGTATGTACAGACAACACGCACACCACTGTGCAGTCTCTTTCTCTCTATCTCTCTCGCTCTCCGACTATTCTCCGGGCGGAATATTCGCGAGTAGCGCGTTCGTGTGCAGTCTGCTTTCCGTTCGTGCGTCGGCGTCTATTGCCTCTCTCTCTCTCTCTCTCTCTCTCTCTCTCTCGGAGTATACAGTATCATCTATATTCTCCATTTTTAGCTGCGGCCGTGCTACGTGTCGTCGCGTCAGCTGTCCCTCTCTCTCTTCCTCGCTGGCTTATCGGCGCGCTTATCAGTGTCTCCGTATCAATAATGTCTCCCGACAGTGCGAGAGGAACGAGCGTCGATCTGCAGACCTGAGCTGCTATATGCGTGCCGCGCGTGCGAGTGCGAGCGAAGCAGTATATTTTGTGAAGCAGGCGAATTTCGGCTGGCAAGTGCATTTCCGGTGTCGAGCGCGAAGACGGGCTCCAGCTCTCTCTCTCTCTCTCTCTCTCTCTCTCTCTTCTTTGTTCCTCCCGTCCAACGCGCGCTGCAGTTGCATCCTCCCTCCTCGGTATATAGGTATAGCAGAGTAAAACAGCGGCAGCGACGACGGCTTGTTGCCAGGGCCGGCCGGAAATAAGTCGCGAGTCTCCCACTCGATCGGGAGAGCGAGAGAGCGCGCGCGGAACTTTGATAAGAAAAAAAAGAAGAAGAAGAGGAGAAGGAGGAAGGTGATCGCCGAAAACGATCGAGTGAAAAAGTGTCTCCTCTCTCCGTCTCGCTATATCTAATATAGAAACGGACTACTACTGCCGGTGCGGGCAGGAGGCGGGCGCGGCGCAGGAGGAGGCAGCAGCAGCGCGCACAGGCACCGCCGAGGGGCGGGGAGGAGGAGGTCGTCGCCGCGGGGGGAGAGCGAGAGCGAGAGAAAGAAGGACCCGGGTGTGCGTGAGGGCAGTGATCTCTTGGGGAGCGCCGACCTGACACGAACACGGCCGATGTGGCTGTAGGACCTGCCTGTGCACACTCTCGCCTTATAATGCTCCTCGCTCGCAGCATCTCTCTTCCGCTCGTGTCATGTGTGTTGTACATCGTGTGCAGCTCCACGTCGAGGGACGTAGTCATCCAGGGTAAGTCTCACATTCTTTTCTCCGACGCTTCTCTGCACAAGCGCTTCTTGAATTTCGGCCGAGCGCATCGCGCAAAGCTGCACACAATGAAGCCCATATCGAGCGAGCTTTTTTGCGCGGCGTCTTTGCTCTCGTGATTTTTGTAGGGGTTCGCGTATCGGACAACTCTTTTTCTCTCTTTTTCTCTTTTATGCTCGGCTTCTGTGGAGCCCGAGAAAACTCGATAGACGACGGCGACGACGACGTCGAGTACCTATATACTTAGTTCTCAGCTCTCTCTCTCTCTCTCTCTCTCTCTCTCGCTCGCTCGCTCGCTCGCGCGCACTCTCTATCTCTCTCGTTTTTCGCGAAGAGTCAATGCCCTCCACTCGAGCCGCTGCTGCTGCCGCCACTGCTCTCTGGCACAATGTGCAAGAGACTTGCAAGTTGCAGTTATAATTCTCTCTCTGGCTCTTTCTCTCGTGCGTATGAGCGCCACTGCGTGTGCGAGCCTCTCGCTAATCTTCCGGGGGATTCGGAGATGAAATATGTTTAAGTGAGAGAGAGAGAGAGCGATTATTTTCGGGGGAATTGCTTTTGCTGTGCGCTGCGCTGTGTAGTTTGTAGAAAGGAGGCTTTAGATCGATAGAGTCATTGACCCACAGTGACTCCTCCGGCGCACAGTCGACCCCTGCCGCAGCAGCCGCGGCCGTATGCACTTTCGGAATTTCGAGACAGAGAGCCTTTTTGAAATCGCATTAGTTCGTTAGAGAGAACTCAGATTCCTTCTACGATAAGTATGCACAGTGTAGACACCAATCTGCTATTGGGATTGCATTAAAATCACAGACTGCAAAACTACTTTCTATTTTTGATAAAAATTATCTGGTGCTTAACGTGAATTACTTATTGAGCGCAGTGCATATGCGTTGGTAGCTTTTAAAATTAATGTATGGAAATGCATTGTTGAGTAATAGGACGTTTCTGGTGTACAGCTATACTATCGATACGAAAACGAATTAAATTGTAGTAGGTGAATTCAACAAATATATTATGCTGAATTCTTAATACGACTCTCAATGTATATAGAAAGGCTCGATTTTGCTTATTGGTAACCTGCAGATTAGACGCAAAGTAACTGATATCAGTGTGTTGTTCAATTTTTTTTAAAGCGCATGAAAAATACATGATAAATAACAATCGCTCGGCATGCCTTAAGAAAATAATTAAATAAGAAGGCTAATAATTAAGTAAATTACCTGCTTTTTTGGTAACATTTATCACGTTATTGGTAAGGTTAACAAAATAAATAGTTGGTGCGTATTTTGCCAAGCGGTTTGTTACCGTTACTAACCATTTTTCTCCGTGTGGGGTTTCCCAACAGCGTGTACAATTCTAATCGAGCCTCACGCCAGCGTCCAAAAATTATCAGCAATATGACGCTTTGCAAGTCATCTCTTTACTGCAAAACAGTCGGTATGTAATCTGTCATCGCTACAGACTGCCCAGCAAATATAACGAGAACACAAGCGAGTATAAATCATTATACAAAGCGTCTATTTTTAATTTATGCCAGAGCAGCTCGGAATAAATTAGCAAGAAGCATGCATACCTCTCACATACCTCCGAGTCCATCAGAACTGTAGCAAGAGTAAGAGAATTTTTCCTCTCGAATGTTACGAGGCGCGCGCCGCTTGATTCGAATAAAAAAAGAATATCGCGTGCGCGACACAAACACGCTTTTATTCTGCCATTGCGTACGGCTCTTTTTTATCGCACGTGCGCGGCAACTCCCGCTTTGGCTTATGTTCTGCTTTGTATAACCGTATATATAAATCTCAGCAATCTGCGATTCCAGTAACTAGTGCTAAATACTTGGAGAAAAAAACAATTACACGGTGTATCAATTGGAATTGTGTCGTATCCCAACTGAAAAATGCTTTCGCCAACTTCTCGTCATTTCCGTGATAAATGTTTTTTCATTCGTTTACTATCGAGAGCTGAAACAGTTTTATGGGAATCGCGGATGAAAATCAGAGATTAAACGGCGGCTATGGCTTCCGAAGCTCGAGGAGTTTTTCGCTCGCGCAATAAAAGATAGGGTGTCAAGTATATAGCGTCGGAATCGCCGAGTCGAGTGTTAGATTTCACCGTGGCCCGCTTTCCATTATCGGGGCCTTCGGCAGAGCGAATTATTTATTTCGGCGACGCGATTTCACCGCGAGCGGGCGCGCGGCGCTCTCTCCGAATATTATCGGCTCCGTCGATCGAGAGCGCGCTCGCGCGGGGGCAGAGTGCGCGGCATAACTTAGGCTAACGAGATATTGCGCGAAAGGTCAGAGTCAAGCGCTTTTCTCGACGATTCTCGGTCAGCGCTCGATGCGCTATCGTGTGTCGCTTTTTTGCATACAGCTCTTTCAATTGGAGATTAGAGAGCCGCCTAATGATTGATTGCTCAAATTAATTAGCATAGCAATGACGATTGGAGTGCACATGCGTGCGTATGATATTAGAGAGTGCCCGACGTATGTGTAATGCGATGATTCGCGAAGGTTAAGCGTTATGCGATTTCGTGAATTGTGTGCAGAACTGGGTCGATAACCCTAAGAATGATGTGCGTATGTAGAGTAACAATAATCGGCTATTAGCTATCTGCAACTAATTTGCGCGCTTATCTGAATTATTACTCGAAAAATTTTGCCTTTGGCTTCTTTTAATTAACGTCCGATTAGAGCGTCTGGTCTCGTATACGGATTCGTATATGTTGTATATACAGTTGATATTTGTATCGTTATAAATTTCGGACGAAAACAACCATATGTGAAATTACGATTGGGCATATTTTTTGTCTCGCAGTTTGCTATCGTCTGCTGCAATGAAAGGAAAACTACAAAAACTCGAAATATTCTGATGAAAGAGAAAAAATATTTTGAAAATTTTCCAAAATAAATTCGAACATTTTAATGCTTGCAGTCATTTTGAATTCGAGAGTCAATCTAAAAGAGAAAGGGAGATAAAATGCCCGTAATAATGCCTCTTTTCTTAATACCATTGCTCGCAGCCTAAAGACTATACAATATAACTATGGCTCCCCTTCCAAATGGTATACAGTATAGGCTCTGCGGGTAAGAGCCATTTTCCGCATCGGCCGTGTCGCTTCGAATTTCTTTTCCCAAATCCCCCCATCCAGCGCTAGCCAATACCGTAGCGGGGCTCGACGCTATAGGTACCCGACTAGTACAGACTGCAGCTGCAGTTTATTCGAGGCGCCCAAGGAAAATGGCTGACCCTTTTTACTCGAATGCCGGAAAATCGTTTTCCATAATGCTGATCATTTTTCGTGGGTGTAATGCGTTGTTTGAATATTTTTTTAAATTATTATAAGAAAACTGTTTGATCTACATATCATTATTGTTATTACATTTTTTAAAAGGACGTACGGCAAATACAATTTCTGAAACTAAATTATTGAAACTGATAATTTTTCATAGTTTTTCGATCAAGGAATATTTTTGTAATTTACTTCACGCATGATTATAAATAAATAATTGTAAAATACTTATCGTAAAACAAACTAGTCTACAATTTCTAAATTGTATATTTAGATAAATTTAATTGTTTATTTCTCAAACAGATTTTCAGTCTAAAATTATTTACCTTAAGAAAAATGCAGGTTACTAAATTTTACCGGACTGTCTTTCAAAAATGCTTTATTTATAACTGTTTTTAATATAAGCTTGGGAGTATGGCGACGCAAGAAAATTCTGGCAAAGGTAGAAGAAGATCAATTGAAGGTTAATTTTTCGACCGTTAAAGTGTCCGACTCCTCGTAAAATTACTCATATTCATAGATAGCTAATAAATCATATAACAATTTCATTTATTCAATACAGCCCTTCTCGAGTATCTCTACAAAGATTGTTTGATACGCATGCACTATACACTTCATTTCATTTGACCGAACCAAGTCATTAACTTTTATTTCATTATGTCATGCTAACTGATTAAACAAATCAAAAGATATTGTTTATACTAGCATGACAACAGTGTAAAATGTTTTATTTGACAAAACTAAAATTAAAATGAACCCATTAGAGCATTTACTGTGACTTGTCGAGTGCAATCGATCAAAATTTCACATTTTGCTTGTCATCGGTGTTTAGAGTCAAAATCTGAAATCAGCTATAACGAAACTGCAGTTATTACACAATAAATTATATTTTAACTTATTTATCAGCTTTTGGCATTTTCAAAAAGAGTACATCGCAATAACTTTTGAGTTTTAGTTCAGAAGCTATTAGAAACGTTCAAAAAGAATTTTAAGCATTGAGTCGTATAGTTTTTAATTCTATAGAAGACAATATAGTTATCTGATAGCTTCTCGTCTTCTTGACAGTATAAGAGCACACGCTTATCAGCCCGACATCGATACTCTTTACTCTCTAATATAACAGTATATTGTATATCCTGCAGTCGGTGCATTCGCCCGCAGGGCTACGCACTTGCTCGCACGCGATAAATAATGCTTGAAGTGCATTGTGAACACCCACGCTCATAAGCGCAGTGAAGGCCAGCACTGTTTTCCGTCTCCGAACTGTCTAGTCGAGGTATAGCAATCCGATGCATGCATTACGAACCGGAACATACATCTCCATACACTTTATTCTCAGGATTTGTTATCACTATATATACTATATTCTTATTCAGTCCTCATTAACGGACTTCTTTTCGGCTTATGATGCGGAAAATGCACGCGCGAGAAAGAAACCTCATCGTCTCAACGCTTCTACGCATGCGTCCTAAAGGTTCAACAATGTATATCGGGTGTCTTGATCAAACGCGAGCTGGTCTGTCTTTCACAACACTCGCTTTATCGCTGTTATCGCGACAGGTTTTTAAGGCATTTTGTTTAATCTAAAATTTACTTTTGTTCTGCGTGTAATATTGATTTAGTTCGCAATATATCATATCTCTATGTTTGCACTGGGATTTTTTTGAGATTCGAAATTTTTATTTTTGAGCCTAACAAATCAGAAAAATCAGAAAATCAATACCGCCTTATGTACCGTAGTTTACATTTTAAGTACGTATTAAGAACAATAATGTGCTTGCACACTGCATCAAAAATGTTTTTAAGTAAAAGTTAAGGAAAAGGGCTTAATAAGTTTCTGCTATCATCAAGTTATTAGATCTAGACATAGATAGATATAGACAAGCTGTTATCAAGCGGCGAAGAAAAAATTTGATTTATTATGCATACGTAATTATAGTCAAGTTCTCTCGACTGATTTTGTAATTTTTGACAAATCTTTGATTACTCCAAGCAACAAAAGGGCTTAAAAGATGCCGGTTCGAGTATCCCAAAAAATAGTTTCGCTCTATTTGCCAAGTCACTGCGGCTAACTCTTTAACAGACGCTTTCTGTGTTATCTCCGGAGTCCTCTTTTGTGCGCCGGCACAAGGTTCGTGGTTTTGTACGAGACAACCCTATACACGCTCGTCTTCCCTCATCTCGACCGCCGCCGTCTGGCGTGTGGAGGTGCGGTATACCCGCGACGATTCGAAATCTCTTCGGTACATACAGGTATACATACATACATACATACATATATACATAACACCGCAGCTGAGTGGGAATCCGCTGCGGAGCTTTGTCGAAATTCGGCGATATTCTCACGTTTGCGTACTGCCGCCAGTTGCTATATATATATATATATATGTACACACAGTCGCGGAAGCTTCGAATGTCGTGCGATTTTGTGTGTGGCTTCGGGAGTGGATGGATCGCGCACATCAGATTCTGCCTCGAAGAGCTGGATTGATATTGATACGAGCGTTATTCTTTTATATTTTTTATCAACTGTTTGCAACCATGTGCTGCCTTTACGTTTATCGAGAGACTCGTCTGATTGTGTGTTAGAAAAAGGGGCACGTATAAGTTAAACCTTTGGTTACGAAGAAATTCCTGTGTTGTAACTTGTATTGTACGCGGAATCGTGAATAATACTTTGTGGACTCGTGCGTATTATCCTGACCAAACCGCAACCACTTTGAAGATTTAAAGTAGAGTAAAACAGTGCACCAGGAGGATTACGCGGCAGACGGATGGTATGTAATTCAAATGGTTTAATGCGCTGAACAGCAGTATTTATTTAATAGTTTTTTGGACCTTGTTCTTAAGTATAGCATGAGATACGACTGTAATATGAGAGCTGAACAAAGATCAAAAAGATGTTATAATGCATACCACAGCGTAGAATGTATGAGTCTTAAGTTTATCGACCTCGGCGAACCATTTGAATATTTTATTTCGCCTCTTTACACTCTAATGCCGCTGCGCTTTCAAGTTACATTTTCGTTTCAATAATAAAGGTTGGCAAAAAGCGTGAGATAATAGTAAATACAAAATGCACGAGAGAGATGTGTAAAATTATTCAGCGTAAAGTTAGCACGTCTGCCGTTTTGCCACAAAGGTTCCTATATTATATATAATAGAATCAAAATGTCAATTTGTAGACAATTACACACTGTGCGTTATATAGTCCGTGAATGCACTGCAGAAGCTTGTTCAGCATCGTGGAATGAATTAGCTCCGAAGCTTTATGCTGTCAGCTGATCGTGCTATCGGCTCGTACATGCCTATACACAAAGAGCATTTTTTTTTGTGGAGTAGTAGAGAGAATACGAGCCGCAATCTTCTAAATAATAAATTATTTGTGCATAGAATTAATAGATAATTGATGGTAATTCAGTTTCGATGTTTAAACATTTATTAACAGTCTTTGCTTTTGTTATGTGAACCTTAAACAATGTTGACTAGATACACAACTTTTTTTCGACAGAATGTACATAAGAATGTAGATATTAAGAAAAAATATATTGCACAAGTTTCTGCAGGATAAAAAACCGCTACCAATTCATTGGTACGTAGCTTCCTCCAACTAAATTTATAGTTCAAATAGATAAAATATTATTTAAATATACAATGTTAATGCTTTTTTAAATATTTTCAACCTCGATTATTTTGCTGAAGGAGCAATTAAAAAATAATACAAAATATATTTGTGGATCTGAATAAGTTGAAATGCGTTTAAGCAAGCCATCTGCGCAAGGATTGGCAGTACTCATGTACTATATGTCATACTGATGAGTGTGTGTGTGTGTGTGTGTGTATGGGGAGGGACTTCAACGACGTGCAACGACTCCCCTATAAGAGGAAGTAAAAGTTTTAAGAAAAATCAGTTTTTACATTTTAGCTCTTTACTTGAGAACCGCTCAACGAAATCGTTCAAAATTTTAGCAGAAAATAGCTTTTTTTATGGTTAATCACCAAATAAAATTTTAAACCATTTGACTGCATTGTTTTAGAGATATGAGGAATCAAAACATTTAAAAAAAAAATTGAAACCTTGATATCTTAAGAACCATAGGGATTTGAAAGCTGCTCAATGAACTTAGCCAAGACACATAAAATATCTGCTTTTTCCCAAAATCTCAAGTGCAATAAAGCCTTTTTACTTCCGTAATCGATGCACAAAAAAACTCATTTTTTCCAGTTTTCGATTTTTTACTGAAAAAATAAGTAGTCAAATCACTTTAGATTTTAATCGAATATAGCTTGACACGTGACCCATCGATATGATTTTTTTCGTGAGGTTATGCTGTTTAGTTTCAGAGATATGAATTTTTAAAAAAAAATCACCTTTTTCATTTTATCTGACGAACAAAACGGTCGATACCGAGGACCAAACGGGAAAAAGTAGGTAATTTTATTCACTTTCAAATGCATATTAACTGAATTGTTTGTAACGATGTGATGATTGAAGAAAACGCAAAATAGTGTTTTTCAAAAATCAAAAATTTTCCATAAAATAAAAAATAGTTAGAAAAATAAAAAATAAATTTTTTTCCAGAATTCAAAATCCAAAAATATACATGCATGTCAAATTTTATTGATATTGACCGAGTAGTTCCAGAAATATTACGGTATACATACACACACACACATACACACACACACACACACATCCATACGGACATTTTCTAAAAACACGTGATTTGAACTTCTAACACACCAAAAAGTATTTTCTAGAAGTTTTGACGAAAATCAAAATTTTACTATTACAAAGCTTCTTCTAGGAGGAAGCAAAAACAAAATACACACACGCACACACACATATATGTATATAGGATATTATCATAAATTATAAAGTCTGCATTTTGTAAACGACTAACATTTTAGTTATTTTCACAGTATTTTGAGATCATAGACTTTTCAGAATTCCTGCTTTTAGGGAAGGCAGAGTCAAGGACCCCCGACTGTATCTATACATCCGCGAATATAGTGCACACTCTCGTGATCAATATGAAGCCCGATGCTCGGCGGAGACGCACGAAGAGTCCTGTGCCGACGCGCCGACGAAACTAGTTGCTCTTTAGCTACATGCAACATGGCAACATCAAACTCGTTACCCCTTATTAGCTCGCTTTATTAGCTCGGCTTCTATTACGTGCGGCTATTGTCCAAATCTCGATACATTAGAATATTAGATGATCCAAATAACCTATTGAATACTTATTACAAAATTCCTTTTCATATTTCCCACATTTAGCGGAAAATTGTACAAAAATAAGACAACCATAATAGTGGCGGTGTTGGTAAAATAAAAAAAAAATGCGAACAAAAAGCAAAAATTAACAGCTTAATTTTTGCTTTCTCAAAATAATGACCTTTTAAATAGGTATTCAACGTTTTTGTGAAGCTTTATAAAATGAGATTTTTTCGGTAAATGATTTTCTAGTACGTTTTAGATAATTTCGGAGACCTTTAGATAATGCTTCGTAGAAACAAACAATTTATTTGAGTTTTATTAAAATATAGTGTATAAAACTCGTAAACGTATTTCAATTAGGTATTTTGAAAAATAACACACATCGACCGATCGTTTTTTAAAATAGTTATGTAAGTGTGAAAATGTACGAGCGTTGTATGTACATGTATAAATATACGTTTTTGTTTTTGTCATTTTGACGAAGTTATTATGGTGGGGGTATCACTTTTGTCAGAGAGGGTGGCATTTAAACGGGTAAAGTGTCAATAGCAGGGTTATTTTCTCAAAAACGAAGCTTAGTACAGCGTCCTGGTATAGAAAGTACATTATGATTTCTGAGCGCGCGAGTATTTGCAGTAACGTCTGCCCAGATAGTATTGCCCAGATTCATACAGAAAAATTCGCGTCATCCGAGAGGCCAAATTCAATAAAAGTTGATGACTTGGTTCCGCCCTGGTAGAAGAATTAGCTTAGGCGTTGGCTTGCTTGGTAAGAATAACCTTATTTCTTTCGTTAAAAATAACCCAATTTTTAACCAATTTTAAGCTTATAATGAGTTAATATGCGGGTCGAATGCGACCATAACCTATATGCATAAAGTGCAGCCGAAGAGACAATAAATAAGAACTCCATCAATATTTATGGAAATAAGTCCAGTTTTGCTACTCGGGGGGTTTTTGCGGTCGCAGAACACGAATATCGTGACGGCAACGCTCTGCTAGGTTCCTGGTGCCCAGGGTGGGCAGTATCGACATCGTCTCCAACAGTTTCACGGAAAATTAACGACTTTTTTGTCGTGACTCGTTGATTGGGGGTTTTCGAGGTCGCTGAAGACGAATATAGCGACGGCAACTCTCCCTGAGATACCTGGTGCCCAGGGTGAACAGTATCACGTCGTCTCCTGGATTTTTGAGAGATATTGAAACATACTCAGCCAAAACTTGTTACTCGGCAGTTTTTGCGATCGCAGAACACGAATATCGTGACACTAACGCTCCTTGAGGTACCTAGTGCCCAGGGTAAATAGTATCAATGTCATCTTCTGGAGTTTTATGGGAATTTAATAGTAATTAAGTAAAATACGTTACTCACGGATTTCTGGGGCCACTGAGCATGGATATGGTGCTATACTTAAGATAATTCTAGAAGACGATGTTGATACTGTCTACCCTGGACACCAGATACCTAGAAAGCGATTATCGTCACTTTACTCGTATACAGTGACCTCAAAAACCTCCAGGAGACGATGTTGATACAGCCAACCCTTGGCGCCGGGTACCTCGAGGAGCGTTGCCGTCGCTATATTCGTATTCAGCGACCTCGAAAATCCCCGATCAACGAGTCTCGACAAAAAGTGTCATTAATTTTTCATGAAACTCGAGGAGACGACGTTGATACTGATAACCCTGGGCACCAGGTACTTCTGAGAGTATTGCCGTCGCGATATTCGTGTTCAGCGACCCCAAAAACCCCCTAGTAACAAAACTGTACCTACTCTCATCAATATTTACCGCGTTTTTTTGGTTTGCTGCATTATTATTTGCATTTAAGGTTACATCTCTTCTTTAAAATCAATATGGGCAAAAATAACCTTATTCTTGCGTTAAAACGATGTCTCTGTTAGCCAATTATAACCCAATATTCTTCGCTTAGATAAGCTAATTCGACACTTATAAGCTTATTTTTGGGTTAAAATTGGTTGCGATTTCTACCAGGGTTGTACCTAATTTATTGATATAATAAATTATTTTTTTTTATAAAATGCATGAGGTGTCTTATTTTCTATTTTTTGTCATTTTGACACTTCGTAATTTCCAAGATGAACATTTAAGGTTATATATCCTTTCTTAAAAGCAATAGCTTAAAATAACCTTATTCTTGTTTTAAAACGATGTCTTCTTGGCTTATAATTGGTTGCGATTTCTACCAGGGTACTTTTTTGCGGATTTTACATTTATATATATTTTAGCGCCGTAAATTTAAGGGTTTTATTACCGAGTATCAGTAAATAATATTGAAATTATTTACTATAATTTTGTGATTTTCCCTCATGAATTTATTTTTTCAAAGTTTAAAAATGTCGTGTCCCCTTAATAACATAGAAATTGTTATCATATCTGCATCTCATCCGAAAACTGAGTAACGCGTAAATGAGGTCTGAAAGTACGGTCCATACACGGAAAAAAATGGTTGGTAACAGTAACAAACCGCTTGGCAAAATACGCACCAACTATTTTTTTGGTTAATCTTACCAAGTACTTGGTAAGTATAATAAAATAATTGGTAAGTTACCTGCTTTTTTGGTAACATTTATCAAGTTATTGGTAAGGTTAACCAAAGAAATAGTTGGTGCATAATATGCCAAGCGGTTTGTTACTGTTACTAACCATTTTTTTCCGTGTACGGTTAAGAAGTCATTCGGTAAAATCACCAAACGCGATAGAGAATAAACAGCATATTCGCACATAAGCGCGCTGGAACTCGGAGTACTTTAATGAGCATATAGGAGAGAAAGAAAGAGAGAGAGAGAGAGAGAGAGAGAGAGAGAGAGAGAGAGAGAGA
>QLSS01000533.1:0-24950 GCA_024372645.1 Trichomalopsis sarcophagae | reverse complement strand
CCCCTTTCTCCTCTCTCTCTCTCTCTCTCTCTCTCTCTCTCTCTCTCCCTTTATCCCCTGATATTTTTATCTCTCTTTCGTCCGTCCATCGTGTCTCGCTTTTTTCTATTTCTCCGCGCCTGTCTTTTTGCTCCCGCTGGTTCCCGCGCTCGCTGCACTGTTGCATCGTTGAACTTCGTTCAGTGCTGCACCTTTTATCTTGTTGACCCTTGTCTCCGTCAGCTCGTTTTTCGAGATTCCAACTTTGCAGGGACATGGCCAGAGACTCTTGGTGGGTATCGCTTTCAAGGTCGTTCCATAAATTAAGTACACGTTGAATCTCTGCGTGCGACATCCCGATGATAACGGTCGGGAGAGAGGCTCACCCGCGTAAACGCCGTCACGCGATCTGTACTCGATTAATCAATATATCGATTAGCGTTAGGTTTAACTCGTTTCGTAATTATCCTCGAAAATTTAAAAGCGCTTCTCCTTTTGTTCTCTCAATTCCGTAGCGGCGAAAAAATCCGTTTCTCGCAAAGCCGATTCTTCCAAGGCAGCGCAGCTAGCAGCAGCTCTCTCGCAGCTCAGCTCCTTCGCTCGTCTTTTTCTTCGTCGGCGGCTGCGCCAGTCGGGGGGATGAGCCATGCCGGCCGGCGACCGCGAACCGGCTGCTCTGGCCGAAATACCGTAGTCTAGTATATCTGTATATAGCGCGATGCATTTGCCCGGTGCAGCGACCGAGGACGGGATCTCTCTCGCTATAGTTGCCGACTCAGATGTAGTTGTATTATATACCTGCTGCCTCTTTGCGAAGGTTTTTCGATTGCCTGCCTTTGAAAGTTCTCGTACACGTACAGATTTTGTTGAAAAAGAATTTCAGAACTTTTTATTAATTCTGTGCCATATGTGTATTACGATGATGTATAGTCGAAAGGAAGTATAGTGATTCTAAAAAGACAGACCTTGATATCGTTAACACGAAGTTGTAAAAATATCTTATACCGGTTACGTGTCTTTGAAATTACTTCAGATAATAAGTGAAACCTGTATATGTATACGGTGTGCAGTGCTGTTCTGAATCACTGATTTGCGGTACAACTGAAAGTTGTCTGCATGGAGTTTACGGCAACTGCTTATCATGTCATAATTAACATTTAAATTTTGCTGCCTGCTTAGCGCCAACAGTTTGAAGCGTTTGTAGGTATATAATAAAATCCGTATTTCTGATTCGTGTTCCTTAATTCTTGTACCAGGCGACCGATTTGCAATTAAATGCTTCACAACAAAGCCTATCACTTTTGTAAGAGAGGATATGTCCTTTTTGTCATATCTATACTTTCAGTGTGATTAATTTTCATCGCAAATCTTGCATATAGTTAGATCTAGTTTTGGATCCCTTTATTCGCAAGAATTATTTGATATGAGTTTTTTATATGATTTGAAAACGATTTAAAATTGACTTTTTGAATAATACAAAAGGATTCTCTGATCGAAGATATTATTATGAAAGTTAAATGTATGCTTATATTGGGGCGTTTTCAAGGAGCCGCCACACCTTTTATATTATACTATCAATGTTAATTTACTCGATCACTTGCTCCCAATTTCTGCAAAAACGAGGGCCTTTATGACTTTCAAAAAATTACAGAACCTATATGTAGTTGTCGGTACAATCTTTGCCCGGAAGCGAACTGAACGGCATTTATCAACAGAATTAAAATATACTTTCCATATATGTTAAATATTTTGGATTAGATCATGATCCATCGTTCGTTGTTTATTTTGGCCGAGGTTAGATGCTCGGAAAGAAAGCGTACTTTGAAGTATCTTTTTCTCCAGGATCACGTTGATGCATGATCTCCAGTTCACTCCCGCGCAAAGATTGTATATACCGACATATATACGCCCTATAATTTTTTTAAAGTCATAAAAGCCCTCGGTTTTCCAGATGTTGGGAGAAATGTTTGCGTAAATTAACATTAGCAGTCTATATAGTATATCTATATAAAAGGTGGTGGTCCCTACCCCATTTCAGTAATAGGTGCCGAATAGATTACACATAACTTAATTTTTTTTTAAATGTGAGTCTTTTATATTTTTTAAAATATATGACATGATTAATTTATATTCTCCCAAATTCAAATTCAAAAGCATAATTAATTCAATCAAAATGCTTTACTAAAAATAATGTTCGATAGATTTCTTGATCATTGAATCACTCTTTGAGCGATTTATTTATACTTCACTAAAAAAATGAAAGCTGATCCCCATCTATAATGTTAGCCTGTATATAATAAATTATGAAAATCAAAAGTTAAATTAATAGCAAAGTGAATACGAAACTTGATGCTGCAAGGATAAATGCATATAATAGTTCGACAAGCTCGATCCTTGTAAGGAGAGCGGCCAGACGTGTAGGAATTTTTCGCGATGTATCCATTCATATTCCTGCGTCGTACACGAGAGCGTGTTTCATTCAAACGTAAGCGTGCGCGGGACTGACTAAAAGAGTGCGTCCATGAACGGTGTCCATGCCAGTATATGCATATATAGTTAGTGTTGAACGCGGGGGAGGAAGAGCAGCAGACGAGACAAAATATGTACATGATGCTGCTACCGGGCTTTTTCTCCTTCGTGCTGCAGACAAAAATTAGTCTCTATTGTGTTGTACGGGGATCCGCAACACACGCACACGCATACCCACATTCTCTTGGTTAGCGTAGCGCCGTTGAAAGTCCAAGAGTTATAAGACCGGTGTATAGAATCCGCGCTGCAGGACGGGCCATTGCGCGTGCGTGTATCCGATGATCCTTTTATCGGAGTGGTAAATTCACTTTGTTAGCCGGCGGGTTACACTTTCAGATTATGGAGCATCGCATAATGTATATGGATCATTTTGAATCATTTCATTCAACTGGTGCTGATGCGAATCAACCGATGGTCGTATTATTCGAACATGTCTACAAAAAAAAAAAAAAAAATATTCATAAATAAAATAAACAATAGAAGTTAAAATAATTTGTTGTGTTTGCGGATATCAAATAAAATTTGTCTATAAATTTGAAAAATTCAATTCAAATTTTAGGCAGATAGTATTGTCAGAACAGAAATTTAATCTTGCTTAATTGTTCTTCTTTTTTACAATCTCACTTAATAACGGCTAAAGTGAAAAAATTGAAAAAAAAGAAAAATGAAAAACGAGCTTTGCTTGAAAAAAAGTTTATCATCGCCCTGACTTTCGAATTGATAATTAACCTTAATTCAGATGAGGAGCAATTCGTTTTCTCGTTCGTTCACTTAACGATGTACCTATTACACATGTTGAGCGTCGACAACTTGCTTTAGCGACTTCTGCATACATATAAAGGTCTCTATCCAACGCATATATATATATATATATATATATATATATATATATATATATATATAATACACACACAACGTGATTCTGTGTAAACCTCGTGTGCAAACTTGAGGAATACCGCGCATTTTTAATTGTTCTTCCTTCGCACTTTCCCAGTTTCTCTCTCTTTTTATTCATTCTCACAGCCAGTCAGTAATATTCCACTTTTATTATCTAGGCTCTGCGAAAATAGATAAAAAAAAGTTTTAGTCCAACTTTTCTTGTGATTGGCTGAACGAAAAAAAATGTTGGGTCGTTTTTAGTATCAAATTCTACATTAACAATTTTAATTGAATATGATGCGTATATTAATTTAGGACATCAAGGGATGAAATCATCTTTTCAAAATGCAAACACATTTTTTTCCACATAAGTGTAAGTGCGATTATTCTAATGTTGACATTTTTGCTGTTACAGATACGGTCAAGTGGAAGTGGGATTGACTTCGATGGTGTTCGAGCAATGCTGAGAATGGTGAGATTTGGCTGGAACGAAGCGGCAACAGTGACAGCCAGATGGCAAGATGGCACGAAATTGTCATAATCAGCTACTTGATGACACTAACCCGTAGATCCGAACTTGTGGGCTTTTTTATATGCATACCGCAAGCTCCTATCTACCGGTACATGTAGTCAGGCCGGCGTAAAATTGACAACAAAACTAAAGACCTTCGATGACCTGCTAATCAACGATTCATTCATAATTTGACTCTTTTGTACTCTGACTTAACTCTTTGCTATGCGGCTTCTACTATTACAATCTACTGTTTCTTCTATACGCTCATATTGTTATATTTTTTGATAAGTTTAAGGCTAATCTAAGTTCATATAATAATCTGTAATTGTGAATTCAAAGTTTACTGCATGAAAGGTATATCGAAGATACGATTGATTCACGAGATATATCATTTTTCAAGTGCTTCGCGACTATATTGGCGATTTTGATTGATTAGTGAAAATGGGAAACTTGTATTTGAAACGTAAGATCTTGATAAACAAGCTCAATTCTGTACCTGAACAATTAATCAAAGTCTCACTGGTTGACAGCACTAGAAAAATAACTGAGACCCCGATCTAATAGATTCGAAGGATAAGCTATTCAAAGTTCAAAATATCATACACTTTAGACTATCTATTCAAATAGTAGTTTAAATACTATATACCAACACAATAGATAAAAAAGTCTTAAATTTTTAGCTAAAAAAAAAAATATAGTGCCATATTTTTATTACTGTTATCTAACAATGCTATGCTACTTTACGCTTATATGATATAATCGATATTAATTAAAAGAGCATGAATTGGCGTTATATTATTACTCTGCAGAGACAGTAAATTTAGAAAGACTTCAAACTAACTGCACTATAATTTAATATTATGCTCCGTCTTTTAATATCTTCAATATATCACTTAAATTTCATTGTTCGAAATCATTCAGGCTATAATGCTCAAAAGTATAAATATTACGAATAATACCTATAAACTAATTACATCATTTATTTTCATACCTTGCTGGTCCAGCTACCAATAGTGGAAGGATCCGAAGCAAAGTTCATTTAGGAATTTAGGAAACATGTTTTGAAGCTTCTTAAGACATTATTCGAGTGCATACATGTAAGCAAGAGCGAATGAAATTGAATATTTCAATTCGACATTTTGCAGAATTACAGTGACTGATGTCATTTCGAAAAACATCTTCTCAAAGATGTGGCACGTTGTCATATTTATAAATGCGTACGAAAAGCACAAAGAGCAGTTAGAAAAAAATAGCGGCGACGCCTGGGTGAGGTAGTAGGTTGTATAGTGGGGAATGAAAATTCGTCATTATGGAATCCACTGTACAACTTGCTAACTTTCCCGGTTGTCGGCGCCTCGGCGTTGGACTTCGCAATGAAGAAGATGTCAGCCTTACACTAGAATATCATCGCATAACGTAAAAATCAAGCGAGAACTGCAGGGAACAAGTTACTGATTAATCGAAGATGGACCGGCTGTGCTCCCACTACCCCCTGTCAAAAGATGCTAAAGAACGCGCACACATATACCTAATTGTTGTTAAATATGTACCATAAGAGTTTGTTATAATTTTTTATATATGAGCCATTACTGGATACCTGTTTAAGTATAACGATTTTTCTCCGCACCTGCACCGAAAGTACCACATTCCCTCCCGGGCGCCTGGAGAGGAATGTGCATTTTCGGTGCTGGTATGAAGAAAAATAATATACCCACCACGGGAGGAAAATTGAACAGCCCATATCTCGTGTTTGCCATTTACACGAGATATGGACTGTCCAAGTTTTTCCCTTCCTAGGCACGTAATATACTATCATGTACGCAGACGTATGTTTGTTTAGAGTATAACACAGTACAACGTTTTAAATATTCCTTATATATTGTTGAATATACTGTATATTGATGTTATGGGACGTATGTATAACATTGTTTGCGTATATTGATCTGAAGCGTAAACTGAGACTGTGTATTGCTCATACTGAATATTTTATACATTCAATCTAAAATTTTGTCATGTGTAGCTAAAAGCGTTTATTGTGTACCGATCAATACATCGTGTTGAATGGTATATTGATCATATAGATGTTGGTATGAGTATCAATACTGTAATATTAAAAAACATGTTAAAGTTTTCTTGTTATAAATAAATTATCTAATGAGAGAAAAAGCGAATAATTATTATAAAAATCGTTTTTTCAATAATTTATAGAAATTTATATCAATAACATTTCAAATAATTACAGTATTGAGATGAAAATATAAAGTAACCATTTTTCGTTAGTCAATGAAAATAAATACTGTAATTCATTTCCCTCTCGGTAGGTAAGTAATATTAAAAAAAAAGATTCGAAAATAAGTTATGCAAAGACAATTTTTGTAAACGTAAACATGCGTGTGAAAACTCAAACTGACCTGCTTTTCGTGTAACTGGTAAATACATACATTATTATTGCATTCAACTTAGTGCGTCATGTAGTCCAGTATATAATAGTATTTTCAGTACAATAAATGCCCAATAACGACAATGTTGATAATCAATTATGACCGCAAACTATTGATCAAACTTTTAAATCGTGCGTGAAACTTAAAAAGCTCGTAAAGCGTGACAAGACAAAGGTATTGGCCAACGAAGAGTGGTAAAATCGATAGTCAGAGAGAGAGAGAGAGAGAGAGAGAGAGAGAGAGAGAGAGAGAGAGAAAATCCGAATGCGACTCCGCAGGTGGTATGAAAGAGTAAAGAGCAAATGTGAGCCAGAAGAAAAATTTGGCAATGTGGCTGGCGGGCAAATTGAATAAAGCCTGCCGCCGCGTCGCCGGTTCCCTGAGACCCTAACTTGTGACGTCGCGTACGATATCTCACAGGCTAGATTCTCTGGTATTGGCGATGAGTGCTGCCTTTTGACAGATCAAAAGTCAGTCCTTACATCATTATTTCTTACCTAAAGACGCATAATTAGAAATGTTACGATAAGCTAGATTAATTCGCACTTTTGTGCAAGCGCTTACTTGTAATACACATTTTACTCACCAACCGTTCTTATTTGTTTATTTGTTTCTATTGTGGATCAGATTATGTTTGCATTTTTCATGACACGCATCAAATTAAATATTTGTATTTGTTAGTATAATATTTAAGTTTTGCTATATTTTTTTCTTCAATTTCTATGTTTTTTTTTGTCTTTTGAAATTCTTACCTGCTGTTGAAAAATCGGTATCACCACGAATCATTGTGTAGTCATAAAAAAGAATAATGATACAATTTTTTTATTATAATATTATAATGTATCGAGTGGTTCTTATATTTTTCAAGTAAACATTTTCATAATAAAAAATGTAACTTACCTTTTATTGTGTATATGATTTTCATATTAATAAATGATGTAAAGTTGATATACTTTTTTCAACGAGTATTTTAATGTAAACCCTGATTTGGTTGAAATTTATTTATTGTGGGTACATCTTTGCAGTTTAAAATAAATAAGAAGAGGAAAGTCAATGATTCGAGTAAAACGCCGAGGGATTTACGAAAAATGGTATAATTTATAGCTGTACAGAGAAGCGATTTTTCAAAAGTATCTTTCATCGACATTTTGTTGACTTATATATATTGCAGTTACTTTTGTAAGATTGGCTAAATAGCACATCTTAGAAAATTGCACAAGCAGCATTTGGAATGCATAGATCAAAGACGCTCGCTAGTTTAATTTATGTTTTTCCAATTATGAGCGTTAAAAATTTTAAGATTAATAACAATTTAACTGCAATAAATGATTTATAAAAGAGTTGAGGGTTATTAAGAGATAGTAAACGAATCTCATTAATTCATTATAATAATTTTGCAAATTACAAGACGAGTATAAAAATCTAAATTTAGCAAACTGATTATTGAGATATCCACATTTGACCGCACCGGCTTACTAGAAAGCTTCGTATTTCGGCTACAAGAGTAGACATCAAACCTCTATACGTATACTGTATATATAGATATTTTTCATATTTTAGCTCGATATCGTTCCAGCAATTTGTTATTGAGCATATTTTGCATCCAAACAACTTTTTCTACTAGAATTATTACTGTAGCGTCTATAGCCAATTGAGCTATTACAGGAATTGCAACTGGAAGACGTATTAACATATGACTAATGCTGTTATTATATTTGAGACCACGATAGTTGATAATATATTTGTACAATTGTATAAAATAGTATATTGTGAACCAAGGGCGTAAAGTGGCTTTTTTAGACAGAGTGTGGAGTTTACAGTACGAGTAGGGGTAAGCTAGCACGAGCTGGAAACAAGTGCGTTTGCGAACCGAAGACGTTTAAGTACTAGAACCACACGAGATCAAAAAGCCCACTTACACTCTAAACCTAAAGTTGAAAATCTGGAAATGAAAAGAATAAAACGTACATTTTAAACTTTATGAATATTAAAAAGTGATGGGTGATATCCTCAAAATGATAACATTACAATTAAGTGTAAATCTGTAGAATTGATTTGCATAAAGATTAAAATCGATCAATTAATTCTCTGTGAGGATACCATTTACTTTTAAATACTTATAAAGTTTAAAATGTAGATTTTAATCTTTTCACTTCCTGATTTTCAACTTTAGGTTTAGAGTGTATTCCTTGGTGCACACTATATTTCTCGTGTTTCAAATGTTTTAAATATTATTAAATTCAAGTAATTTAAAAAATATGATAGGAACTTAATTAATTTAAAAGAAGAAACTCATATAATTTACGTTTGGGCTAGAAATAGTTACCAATATTGGGTCGCTGTACCATTTGGATCTAGATAGTTTAAAAACAATAAGTGCAATATAAAACCTAATAAGAACTTTTTAGATAAATTAGTCAAAATTGGTATTATACACTGTATTTGGTTGTGATATTGCCGAACAAGTATTTTAGTCCAATGAGTTTCACGTTCTGCGCGGTTCCCCGTATTATAGCAGTTATTATTTTATATTGCAAAGAAAAATTTGTATTTGAGCGCGCTTTTTCAAGAAGGTTCTTATATATCATGAATGGAATGATAACATTAAGATATGATTGAAATTTCGTATACAGGTTCGTTTTGTTGAGGTTTGTTTGTGTCTCAGAAAAACAATCATACAAAAAATGAGTCAAATCAGCGTTGGTAAAGAACGTTCCCTCGATAATTACTATAAATAGAATTATAGAAAAGGAATGGATCATCACAAATTTTCGTTTAAGTTCATCTGTACAACTTTTCTACGCAGTATTGCAACTAAATCATCATAAACAAAAACGGCACATTGCCACACATTTTGACTAGGGTAGTACCGTTAGAACCTCCTTCAAAAAGATAAAGCAGATACCTACTTCAATTAGTATTTTGCTTGCATGGTTCGTTTTTATCGCTTATAACTTACTGCTAAAATTATCAAATTAAAGCATTGATATTTATAATGGATCTAGTTATGATGGATCTAATATGATGGTTTTTATATATATTTATTAAAATTTTTAATAAAATTATAATATTTGCCTTTCTTTTATCCATATACTTACAAATAATTACGGGATTTTCACCCTTCTTATATAATAATCCTTAAAAATATCGGTATCACAATTTTACAAAACTATTTTAGAAAAATTACGTTTGTATAGAAATATATATGTATATATAGTTTAAAATATATATAACATTTTTGTGAATTCATTGTAAATTAGCATAATCTTCAGTATTTTACAGCATGTACACAAAATCACTTTTTACCTACATATGTTAGGTATTCAGTAATTATTTCTTTGACATACTTCTTCATTAATATAATATTACATTGTTTTATTTTTTAGTATTAAAACTTTTACATTGTAGATTTCAAAAGATTTTCACTACCATTAATAAGGTCAAAATACTGTACATACATACCTACATTATGAGAAATTATACTTGCCAATTCTATCAGAAATGAAAAGAAATTCTTTTCACAGAATTATTTGAACTTTAAAACGATTTGATACTTTTTCACAGCATTATATTTACGATAAAAATTATCGAAACATTTTATTATTTAAAAAAATAAAATAAAATATTTTGCTACAAAATTCAAAATGTTTTAACAATAAGCAAAACTTTTTGTAAATGCACTTGGAATAAATATTAATTTGTGTAGTTTTTTGAGTCACTTGTTCATATCGATAATTTAATTGCTTGGATTTTCAATAATATTACGTTACGGCCAAGAATTTGAAATGGTTTCGCAGCTTGTTATAAAATGATTTTTTTCTTCCGATAAATATAAAAAAGAAAATATAATATTTAGAAGTTATGCAAGTTTAATAAAGTTATCAAATAATCGTTTATATGCATAATTTTTCCAAAAGTGTTTTTTTAATTCTTTGGTGTGTAAATTATTTACGTGAAGATTGGAAAATGGTTATTCAGTGAGTATTATGAACTGCAGCAGTGCATTATTGAAAATCGAATTCGAGAAATTTCTCAAATGTATATTTACAAAAATATTCTAATCATTTTTTCACAAGCTAAGTCTTTTTTTAATAAAACGCAGTTATTTTGAAGAGTATACATGTTCAATAACCCGTTTCCACAATTAAAACAATGTTCATTTCATCAGAAATATTGTCTACCTTCATCAACTAATTTACTCAATTCTGCAGCAGAATAGCCTAATAGTTGTTTCAAATCGCAAACAAATTTATATACAAAGCGTTTACCTTGAACTTTGGAAATCATATCGCCATCGTAATAATATCTCAGCGCTCTACTAAGTTTTTCATAATTCATTGAAGGCTTATTTTTCCGCGCACCCCATAATTGTGCAACGGCTTCGGGTTGATTGAGCTTGAATTCTCCTTCTGTTCCAACCCATTGTATGGCACCTTTGTGTTCTCTATCAGTTAAGAGTTCTAATAAAAATTGCCATAGTTGTATTTGTCCACTGTTAACTGTCCTACTAGATGAAGCTAATGCAAGAGAAGAAGATTCCAAATTGGTTAATGGTACATTGACCATACGTTGTTGCTGATTCACCATTGGTCGAGGCTTATTTGCTTTTTGATTTTTAGGCTTTATGCTTTTTTCTGGTGTGGTGTCATTTGTTTGTGGTACTGCATCTTTTTGTACAACAGCTTAAGAAAAGTTTGAATGTCATTATTATAAGAAGATTTGAATTTACTATTGATATGGATCAGAAACTAATCAACATACCAACAAATTTGCACTTTCGGAGTAACTCTAAGTGTGTCCAAAATACATCACCTGGGTCTAGAGGTACTTTTGTTTGAAATTCTTCAAGTGTTAAATTACAAAGCTGAGCTCCTGTTATATTCCAGTCTGCTAACTTTAATGAAACAAGATTAAACTGTCTAACTGCCCACTGAAGCCAATGCTTTACATGAGTTTGTGTCCAATCTTTGGGATCTGCAGGAATTTTTAAACGTTCCTAAAAAGTTGTTTAATATTTTGATAATATCATTATCATTACAAATATTTAAGAAATTTAAGTAGAATGTTTTATACCTGATCTTTTTTATATTGTGCATCAACCATCCATCTGATAACATTTTTATTTTCTTCTGGACTAGGTTCTTCTGGTGCTATTATTGAATAAGTTAATTGACATAATTGAATTATAACTTTTCATAATTGCATAATACTATTTTCAATATTTATACTCACAACTATTTTCTGCTACATCAATGTAATCTTCGGCAGGTTTAAGAACATCCACAATATTTATACGACGCTGTGGTTGTCTTATTTGAACATTAACTTGGACCAAACCTTCCCCTTGTACACATTGATCAACTAAGTTTTTATGACTTTCCAACTATTTAATCAATAATATAACACCAATTAATTAACTCATCAAAACTATTTAAACATTACTTAGAAATTTTAAAGTATTATTATATTACCATTTGAGTATCTTGCAACCAAAAGGAATAATCTGATAGTTCAATGCCTATTCTCTGCTCCAAAAGATTTCTTAGCGTTGATAAAGGCTCCCTAATGTCCATGTGTTGCATGAGTACACCTTCGTTATAATCATCTCCATTAGTTACACCTTCTAATGCAAAGGCTGGTTCAACTTCTAGGTCAGAACTTTCCTGCTGCAATTGAGCCATAATATCATCTTCTTGTGATAACATACCATCTGGTTCCATTTTTATTCTTTTCATCATTGAAAAGTCTGAATCTTCATCAGTATCATAGCTGAAAAAAATTCTTTAGTAGCTTATGAGTGCTGTACTAAGAGTTTTTATTATTAAAGTATCACACTTTTTATTGACACATTGCAATGTACATTTTATGGTACTTAATGATGTGATTGATTGAGAAAAATAAGAAAAATTAATAAACTGAATACAGTATCCAAGAAAATGTGACATGTAATGGTATAGTCGCTTGAACTAATGTAAATAAAGAGCATTTGATATTGACTTTAACTGTTTAAACAATGTAAAAGTGTACAAAAAATATTTTTCTAATCTTATCTACAGTACCATATTTATAAGGACATTTATTGCTTTTAACAACTCTAAGCATAAAACTGTTGATATATACTAATTAGGTGAATTAAGGTTATGAAAAGAACGGGTACTTTTTTAAGATAATTACCTTCTATCAGAGCTTTTGCGTTGGTTAATATGATCCATGGTTAAAAGGTAAATAAGTTAAACAATATCTGAATAAGTTCTGTTTGTTATAAGCTCGTTAATACTCTTGAACAAGCACTGAATGCTCAAATCAACGTGTGAAAAACTGTTCGTATACGCGCACACATTAGCCAACTGCACGGCGTATATATACGGATTATACGCCATATATATATATATATATATATATATATATATATATGTGTGTTTTAGATGTTACGCATGCGCAGTTTCTTACAGTAATAACGCGCGAAAATAACTTAATTTTTAGATTCAGTTTTAATTTTATTATCTGCACATTATATGTTGTATAGAAAATTTTAAAAGCATTTAGAACGTATAGAGAGCAGATAATTGATATTAACTGCACATTTATTTAAGTTATATATAAGGGAAAAATTATAATATTTTACAATTCAATGAAAATGTTAATTATTTGAATACAAATTTTATGTATTTATTTGTTTTTGTATGATATATTTGATACAACCGCTTTGATCTATAATACAAAATATTTACAAAAATCTTGTTCACCATTGATGATAATTACAATAGTGTACTATTTACCCATTGATTGATAACATAATTCTGATTGTTAATATAAATCAAGTTAAAAAACAACTAGATTTTTTCAAGATTTGTAAACAGGGAGTGTAAAATTAATGTAAAAAATATTTACTACAAAACTTAATTGATTTATTTTGTTAGAGTTATCCTAATATGAGTCGCAGATAACTTAAAATAATAATTTAATAAAACGGATACTGACTTGGTTTACATTGATTACCATTTTATGCCTTCTTATATGTTAAGTAAAAGTTAAAAATTTTTCGACTAATTAAATATCATTTTTTCACTTTTGTAATTAAAATGTATTGGTATTAATTATATCAAAACATAATAAAGAATTCTTAAACATTTAACCATGGATATTCTACAGAAAGATAAATTAGTAGAACTTTACTTATTACGATTAGGCTGAATTCAGAATTTTCAGTCTATTTTACCTACAATTCCTTAACCTAATGCCGCGCTGTTGTACTCTTATTTATTTTGCAAAAAGCTATGTTGATGTTGAGTCGAAAATTGTTGTATAATGTTATAAAAATTTTAACAACTTTTTGCTGTAACAATATCGGTACAAAACATGGATATTCAACAAAATCAAATAGAAAAATTGGTACCATCAGAAACAAGTAATAATGTTTGAAGAACCCAAAACTCAAAGTGCCACATATTTTTACATGTACTAAATATTTACAATTACGTGTGTGAAAAAGCTATTAGTTCCCAACACTTCTATTTATATTGATTACTACTTCACTGCCTTGTTTAAAGCAATTTTAAGAGCATGGCTTTTTACATCATCAATCATAGACAGTACACTGTGTTTAGAAAAAGTTGGAATATTAGAAACAGCTTCATGTTCTAAAAGCTTATGAGCTATATCGTTAAACACCTCTTGAGGAATATCACTATTTTTGGTTTCAACCGCATAAAACAAAGCTGTTCGACCAGATCTACTATCTTGCAAATTGACATCCACACCATGCTTCAGGAGCTCTGTTATACCTTCTAAATTTCCATTTTGTGCCAGGTAGTGAATAACTGCTAGCCCTATAAAAAATATAATACATATTTTTTTTGTTAACAAAATATATAACAAATGCTATAAAAATTATCAGAAAATCTCTCACCTTCGGAATTTCTACGATTCAATAGTGAACGATTGCTCCGTGTTATATACTTAAGAAGTAAATGTAAGATTTTAGAAGACGTTTTAGCTGCTAGAATAACTGCTGAATCATGAATGGGTTTAGACGATACTGGCTGTGCTCCAGCGTCAAGCAGTATTTTTACAATTTGTGAATCCATTTCAAATTCAACTGCCAATTCTAAGCTTGTCTGAAATAGAAATCATATTTAAAATTTTATACTTGAACTTAATATTTTAAAATAACGAACGTATCTATTAAAAAAAGATTAATCATTATTTATGCGTCATTCCAAATAGGTTTGTCTATATTTCCTAAAAAACTATTCTTGTATAAGGTGCTTATCAGAATGTAGATATAAGTACACAGCAGAAAATGTAGTTATATAGGTTAGGCAACAGGAAGTTATAAGACGAATATTTATGGTTATGCATGATTGTTCAGAAAAAATATATAGTTTTTGCATAATTTTTACATATTGATTTCTATGATTATGTGCTTTACAAGAATATAAAAAATTAAAGGTATTAAAAATGCATTTATACAAATTTATATCATTTGTAAATGATAAAAGCTGAATTAAAATATACTTATTTACTCAACTCATCATCTTTCAATATCGTGCATTACCTCATGTATCTTTATATTTATCGAAATAATAATAATTGATGAAACAATTATTTAAATCTTTTTTTTGTAAATCAATTGAATACGTAAAAAAAATTTTTCAACTATTTAAATTACCTTATTGTCTAGTGTAGGAACATCAATATGTTGTTTTGCTGCTTTTAACATTAACATATGCCTTTGAACTTCTTGTATGCTGTTATTTAAAACAGCTTTATGGATACCTAATAATCCATCATCATCGTGCTTTTTAGCTGCTTTATAGTCCTTTTCGAGGTGCTTTAACACTGCTCTAGCATAAGCTTTTTTATTTTGTTCAAAAGCATCCTTGACATCTGTTATACCTTTGCAAGCTGGAAATAGTTTTTCTAATGACTTATCCAGATTCATTTTAAATTCTTTCTGTTCTGACTCTGGACAAACATTATGATTTGTCTTTCTAGAAGATAATGTATTAATTGGTTGTTTCATCATTTTGTGACTGTGTTTTATTTTAACTATATCTTCAGATTCATTATTAATTTGAAGAAACTCATCATTCTTTAAAAGAGAAAAAACTTCAGTTTGCGTCGTAGATTCACTTATCATTTTCATAGGACGTTTTGCAGGCACAGTTTTTTTTACTTTGATACCACAGTCTTTTAAAGCTTTTAGAGCTTTTGCTCGCAGATCAGCATCTTGGACACTAAGTACAGCTTGTTTTAAAATATTAAGTTGATTAATCCTGTCTTGTGATTTTGCATTTTTATCATTATTTACACTACTTGATTGGTTTATATTTACTTCCAGTGCTTCATTTTGAATAGAATGAACTTCATCAATACGAATATCTGACAATTCGCTATTTTTTATATTTGATATTGTTTCTTCTGATATTGCCTCGTCATTAAGATTTATTATATCATCATCTTGTAAAAAATCTAGATTATTCATCTCAGCAGAACTAGATGGCCTTGATAATTTTTCAGCTTCTTCATTAGGAACAATAACCATAATATTCTTTCTAAGTCCAATGGCTCCAGTTGATTTGGTTGAATCATTTAATTTCAACTGTTTTCTTCTTTGATCGTCATTGATAGACTGCGTACTACTATTTCCGTTAAAATTACAATCATCTAAATTGATTTCAGAATGCGATCTCTTCTTTTCATGGTGGTTTGTACTTTCTGTAGGAAGTGGTTCCTTCTTACGAATTATTGAACCATTTATTGTGCTTTTGAATATTATTTTTTCTGCATTGTTTTTAATATTATGACTTTGCAAATTACTCTGTGTTATTGGTTTAAGCGACAAAGGCTTATTCATTAGTTGATTGCCATCTCTCTGTAGCATCACCATTTTTTGTGACCCAGGCAATTTTTTTAAAAACACTTGTGTTTGGCTATTCTGTTTATCCATCAACATGCTTGGATTTTCAATTACTAATTTTTTTAAAATTCCACCATCAGTATTGTGCACTATGATATTTTGCTTATTAGAATCATTAGAATCTGATTTCGATAATCTTTTTAAATTGGACACCATTGCAACATTTTTAATTCCATTTGTTGCACTACTGTTATTATTGCCACTTAGAAACTGAACTTTCATTTTTGAAAGAGACGTGTCATCAGACTGTGTTAGGCTGTCATCAGGAATGGGTAACCCATTGGATAATTTTGTGATAGTTTTTATCCTAGGTTTGTGGCTATCTCCAGGCGACTTTATAGTCCAAGTTATGGGCTTCTCGTTGTTTTTACCAATTTTGGACATTGTGATAACTTTTGTTTGAGGCTTTTCGTCTTGGCCAGGCAAGACAATTTTCACCTCACCTACGTCTCTTCCATCTGGTAACTTGAATTTCAATTTTTGCAAACTGTCTGAAATCAATACTTCTTTGTTTGGAATAAATTTCATCTTTCCAGGAAAGGGCAGAGCAGAGATAATGTTCTGCATGCTTTTTGTTTGAATTGTTGCAGTACTTTTTTGCGAGCCAGGTTTTGCTAATCGTTCTGTTATTGTACTGGGGTATTGCTGAGGCAACTCGAATTGGCGAATGCATTCTGACAATTGTAAATTTTGTTTTAACCTTGGCTTCTTTGGTGGTACTTCTACAGCTGCCTCCATTCAGCCAGATTAGAAGTACAGCACAGTAATGCACACTTATTTTTTATTTCCCTATAACCTACAAACATAAAGCAACATATAGAATATAATAAGTAAGTGATATTTCATAACCTTCAGCAATTCACAATTTGAGAAAACACAACCTTGTTACAATGCCTTACTTGCTCCAAAAAAAAAAGAACGAAGTCAGTGAGGCGCTCGTGTACTTTACAGATTTTATTTTCAACTAGACTTCAAGAATGTAAGTGTATGAGTATGCTTTGCAAAAACGTTGTTGTTGGAATCACTTGTATATAAGCCAACTTCGGGGATCCCTTGATTTCCTACTATCCGTGAGTGCTGTACATCCCCGACTCGACTCGCTACGATGCTGCTACGACAAACGTTATCTTTGTTTACCGCCTTTTCTACTTCAGTCGTAGGTCGCATTCGCAGTTTACGGCTTGTTGAAACTTGTTCGCAGCAGAAGCATGCTTCTGAGGCATCGGCAGCGCCGAAAACCGTTTCTGCGAATAGAAGCTTTAGTATTCTTTAGTAGCTTGCTTTCGTTTTGTGTACAAATACGTTGCAAAAACGAAGCCTCATTGGCTCATCGGATTTTCTGAAACGCGTGTGCTACACGTGCGATAGCGGCTTGATCTGGGTACTTTCACGTATAGCGTCCTTGGTCTTGTCTACTTGAAGCTCGCTCGAAGCGCAATCGTTTATATACAGGGTATTTCCGAGACGCGCCATCTTGGAGAAAGAGCGCGCGGATTTCAAAGTGGGAGCGCAAGTATACGCGCGCAAGTATATATAGATATAGACGAGGATATATTAACATTTTTATTTTATAGCTGTTTTACTACTAAAATTAAAAATACTAAAGTTTTACTAGAGTCCATGGAGCGAATACTCGTGTAATTTAGAAATATTTATTAATTGACCTTAATGAATAAACTTCTAGTCCAGCACGGAAATTTGCACCGACCGCCTATAGGCCAAAAGTGACGAACGCGCTTCAGGTAAATATAACCCCAACGCGACACTTCAGTTAAGCGGTACAGCTATTAATTTACAGCGGGAGTGAGAACGAAATTCTGAGACTTTGTAGCCAATAGTACTTGTGACAGCTGCTCCGCTATATATACACAACTCATGGTTGACAGTTTAAAATGGACGATAGATTTATTCTCAATTGAATTTACAGAAATACGTGTACAATAGAATTATACAAAGTCTTAGACTCAAAATGCAACTATAAGAAACTCAAAGGCTCGTAGAGACTAAGTCAGAGATTAATAAAAAGTCAAATGGCGATCAGGCATAATAAAGGTACAATAATTATTGCAAGGAATGTTTTAAATATAAATATTAATTATTAAGGTATATGCTATAATATATTGTAAAATTGTATTATAACAGCAGGTGTTATCTAAATAAGTTTACAAAAAAAAATTAACTTGTAAATGACTTTTTTTCACTTTTGTTATCTTGTAAAATAGAATTATTCTACTCCATAGGAATCAGAGTCGAGTTGTCGAGTTCAATAATAAAATATTTTTTTAGCTTTAAATGAAACTTATATCTTTAAATGCTTTATATAAGTTGTATCAGAATCCAATGCTTTTTAACTATAATAATATAATACAATAAATTAGTTCTTTTGTAGTCTTGTATATATACATATCACATATATATATATATATATATATATATATCATATAGAAAATTCGTATGTTTACAAAAATCTGTAAGTGCCTAGCTACAGCATACATGAATTATAATCCTAAAGTATAGCTGCAAAAATATGTTATTGCTTTGGCTTTGGTTTTTTCCTAATTGTAAATGCTAAGGTATGTATATTTCTTGCTATATCTTTTGGCCAGCCTGGTATTTGTATTGATGATGGCAAATAAACATCTTTTCCTTATGTCTATTTTGCTTTACAACAATACTTCTAACTCAATTTCATCAATGCCATTACTCAAAGCCGTTTTATTATTTAACAACAGATCCAAGATAAACAAGATTGCTTATAATTTCTTCTTAATTTTGTCTTTATATCCTCTACGGTAATTAGGGAAGAGGGGGGCGAACTTGAACGCTTTTTTTGTCGCTTTATATTTTAAAACCGTTAAAAACAATAAAAAATCGATCAATTAGGTTTCAAGTACTTGGATTAAAGTTGTTATACAAAAAATTTCAGCTTCCTAAAAGGCCACTGTAAAAATCCGTCTAAAACTCTAACGAAGCATAACTTTTATATAATTGTTCCAGGGGTGGGGCAATCCTATAACGGTCTCGGGGCAATCCGGCAATATTATACAGATTCAATTTAAATACAGAATGGGGTGAAAAAATTAATCCGAAAATTGTATACATAATGCTTCAAACTTTATTTTTTTTATTTTTGTAAGTGCTGTGACGACGGATATGAAGCTTTTATATCATATTGGCGACCCATGTCGCTATTATAGGTCAGTCATCCCTTACCACAGCTGCACTTACACACATGCGGCATTTGACAGCTTTTCTTAGCATACGCATTTATACTGATCTTTCTTGATTATCTACGAACCATTTTAAGCTATGATTAAAGTACTGAAGGCATGTTTATGAAAAATAGATTTCGAGTCCATATCTCTTTATGTTAATCTTATGTACAATATTGCTCCGTATCTGATGTACAAACTAGCCCCAAGGGTTTTGAAAAATTCTATTATCAATATCTAGCCTTAAAACTTACGTACAGCAAGCGACCTGGCGTCAAAATCACCCTTTTAACGTGTAATTTTTGATCTCACAGACCAAAAAATATTAATTTTTAGATACACTGGCGTGTTCACACTTTTCCTGATTTTTAAAAGTTACAGAAAGTGTTCGAGAATATTCCATTCACTGGTCCTGCACGCATAACCACTGCTTACAGAAAAGTCCGCTAGTCCAAATGTTAGTTTTGGAGAGATATGACATATATGTTACCGGCGGAGCATAGGTGCGCTGTACTCAAAAGTTATAGAAAAGTTATAAGGTAAAATGCCTAGTACATGGACAGATTTTGAGGAAATTTTAGAAGCTCATTTATTTTGCACTCTCTCCGTGAATTAGTGAAATTGTCACTGCTTAAATCAGTGAAAATGTCGGATTTTAAATCGATTAGAAATGTACACTGAGGAGAATAAAAAAATTAATTTCTTTCTTTGTTTATTTATTTTAGACTTATTATTATAAATTTTTATCAATTTAGTATGAAAATTATATTATTTAGAAACAAAGAAATTAAATTAAATTTTGTCGGGGACGAGAATCGTTCCTGGGTGTCATCAGCGTGGTAGTCGTGCTTGCTATCCGTTTACCTAAACTGAACTTCATATCTGATATATTAAGTACTTCAGCATGTACAAACTAAAATTTATAATAAATAACGGCAATCTATAAATAATAGCATAGTATATCTCGAGCTTTGATATAGAAGAAAAGCAAGCGGAGGTGATAATTTTTCATCTAAAAACAAAACCCCATATCCACCTACCCTATAAGCACCAAGAGCTCTTTAATTAGAGGTTATATTTTCGAACGATTGCTTCACGAATAAATAAATGCCTCAAGTATATGCAGCTATCTACTACACTACATAGTTTTTCGTGTCTAGGTGTTCGGAATCGGCGATGACGGACTCTAGGAAGTGCGCTCCGTAAATGTTTGTAAAATGCTCACTTGTAGAAGGAAGGACGCATCGTTTCAAAAACAAAGAACGGATTCCTAACCTCAAAATTAAAAAAAATTTGAATTGCGCGACTACTCGAATGGAAATTTAATGTTCGAGCTCCATACATGGGGAGGGGGGGGGGGGGGTTACGAAAAGCCTCCCTTTACGAGATTTCGACGAAAAATACATTTTTATATGCGGGCCCTGAATCCCGACATCGGCGATCCTCTGGACATCAATCTATTTGCGATTCGTAATCTTACTTTCTCCTGGATAGGGATCAGTTTCGCAAGAACTCCCTTAATAAATACTATATTCTTGCCCTCGCTTTCCCCCAACGTTCAAACGTACTAACAAACATTTTTTCCTATTGAAACTTTGCTGCAGGTGGTGAATGGGGTAGGTTAAGAGTTTCAGTTTTAGGATCGATCCTCTCATTTGTTCACTGTTGAATAAGTGAATCAGATTGACTTATTCAAAAGTGAAATTTTCACTTGACAAAATAGTATTTATATTAGCGTTTCATTGATTAGAATAGTCATATTGCTTCCTCCCAGAGGAAGCTTTGTAATAGTAAAATTTTGAGTTTCGTCAAAACTTCTAGAAAATACTTTTTGGTGTGTTAAAAGTTCAGATCATGTGTTTTTAGAAAATGTCCGTATGGATGTGTGTGTGTGTGAGTGGGGATGTATGTGTGTGTGTGAGTGTGTATGTATACCGTAATATTTCTGGAACTACTCGGTGAATATCAATAAAATTTGACATGCATGTATATTTTTGGATTCTGAATTGGGGAAAAACATTTATTTTTTATTTTTCTAACTATTTTTTATTGTATGGCCAATTTTTGATTTTTGAAAAACACTATTTTGCTTTTTTTTTCAATCATCCCATCGTTACAAACAATTCAGCTAATATGCATTTGAAAGAAAATAAAATGCCCTACTTTTTCCCGTTTGATCCTCGGGATCGACCGCTTTGTTCGACAGATAAAATGAAAAAGGTGATTTTTCATTTTATGTAAAATATTTAAAGTATTTTTTTTTTTAAATTCTTATCTCTGAAATTAAACATCATAACCTCACGAAAAAAATCATGTCGATGGGTCATGTGTCAAACTATATCCCATTAAAATTTCGCATTCCAACTTATTTAGATCCACAATATTTTGTATTATTTTTTAATTGCTCCTTCAGCAAAATAATCGTGATTGAAAATATTTAAAAAAGTATTAACATTGTATATTTAAATAATATTTTATCTATTGGAACTATAAATTTAGTTGGAGGAAGCTACGTGTCAATGAATTGGCACCGGTTTTTTTACTGTTCTACAAGTTAAACCGAATTTTGGTGTCAAAATAGTGATTTTTTTCACTATTTCAACAGTGAAAAATGCGTTCACTGCATGAATAGTGAAAATTTTCACTGTTTTACACGGAAAGAGCACTGATAAATTACGACGTATCGAAATCTCTTAACACCAATGTTTAGCCGACATAATAAACTTTCAATTTAAAAAAAAATCGAACCTTAAACAATCAGTTTTTACAATAAAAATTATTAAATAAAGGCGTAAAAACACGGTTTAGTTGGACATCATTTGACACGGTTTAACCAGTACTTGGACGCGGCCCCAGTAGTTGGACGTTTGAATTAAACGTGTCCAACTACTGCTTCATGGAAATCGCGTTTACGGTAAAGTTGGACAATAGTGGAAAAATTGCTCTTATGGGACTCGAGAGCAGTCTTTCAAATCATCCTTAAGAATTGACTTTTGTTAAAATGTTATCAAAATCATTAGTACTTATATTATTAGTGATGATCTTTACAATGCTGATCCAGTTTATTTTTTAAGGTTACGGTTTTTACTTTATCGCAATAGCAAATATTCGAGTGTCCAAGTATAGGTCTAAATTTTCATTTTGTCCAATTATTGGGCATTTCACCTTAGTATTGCCCAGCGTTCAAGTTCGCCTTCCTCTCTCCTATGTGCTTCGATTTTATATCCTCTACTGTGGCAGATCTTAATTTACAAGGATTTGTTTTACTTGGTGGTTAAATGTATTTGATTCTGTTTACTATATAATATTGTATAGTCCATCTTTCAGCAAACAGAGATTCTTTGTACATGTTGAAACTCATTAGATTGTGTCTTTTTTATTGTTCTGGGACATCTTGAAGGCTGCTTAAGTTAAAAGTTTCAAACTAAATGACAGCGTTGTTTGTTGATTTCGCGAAGATATGGCGAAGAAAGGTGAACAAACTTAGTGGCGTGAAATTCAAATCTCGCATTGTCGATGCCGAGAAATAGGTTTAAAAACATCACTTTGAAATTTTTGCTGCTGTAAGATAATGCAATAATAGAGCTGCGTCTACAATATCAAGAATAACTTTTCTCTATAATATCGAAAATAAAAAAGCTCCATTTACATTATAAAAAAGAAGCAGCAAAATATTTGGCATGCTTCTTTGCTAGTGTCTAACTGATAAGCATATACGGATGCAGCTATCTGAGCTAGTGAGCTGGCTTGGTGATGTGTAGTGACTGGACATTTTTACCTCCGATGACAGGGCCCTAGTTTGGGCCTCTTTAAATATTCATCACAACTTTTTAAATAAATTGTTGAAACTTGCTTGTAAATATTATTTCCAATATTATATTTGATAAATGAGTTTCGCCGATTATAATAACGAAAAAATCCTATTACAAAATCTATAATTGTACTTATAGCTTTAATTTCATCTTTTAATCCAGCATTTGTCGACTCCCTGTTGAAAATATATACCTGGATATCCAGGTGGATTTTCCATGTGGATAATCTATACGGATTCATGTGGATTCCATATGGATTCATGCGGATTCCATATAGATATTCCATATGGATATCCGTATGGATATACATCTAGTTTTTTAAAAAGTTAAGAGTATTAAAAACTTCTCATGTGCTTGTTATATGTAGTTCATCAAACCATTAATGGAAGTACCATCCGGATGATAACACCAAAACTGTCCGGGTCGTGAGCTCCAAAATTTTCAATTTTAATTATTTTATATATATTTAATTTTTTTGTATGGAATATCCACATGGAATCCACATGTTTTGAATTTAAAATTGCTTCCGTAGCTTTGGCCTGCAAGCTGGTACGAGTAGCTTCTTTTTTAACGCGGCTCCTACTCCGTCACATGAACCCTTTCCATGAGCAGTATCATGGAAATGCCAATCCGCCATAATTTGGAAATCTGATTCACGATTAACCAAGTTCATCATTTGATATCTATTTTTATAGTGCTGCTTTGCATCATCTGTGACGTATATAATCTTATTCATTTTTGGGAATCTTTTCTTTATTTCAGAAATAATCTTTTCTTGTAAAATATAAACTGCGGCCGTATCATGAGTAGTACATTCAGAAAGTGCTATAAAACTACAATGCCTTGTTTCATTATCTTCTCTGTAATATAGTACTGCAACATTTATTGTACACTGATCATTGTTAAAATGAAATTGCTGAGCAGCTTCCTGAACGACGTAAGCAAAATTTTCAGAATAATCCATCTCCAGAAGCCCTTCGTTCTCTTGTAAATTGTTCTTCTGATCTTTTATATATTTAGATTGATTTTTTGCGATGAAATGATGTTGTATAGGTTTTTTTAAACTCAAAGACAATTCAGACGTAAAACCATCCACTAATAGACATTCTCTTTTTAAAGTACATTTATTTGTTGACTACCAGACACTAAAAATTAATTCTTCAATCTTATTTTCGTATAATACAAAAGATACATGTTCTTCAAATCTTAAAAAATTACCACATTTTTGACAACATCCTAAAAAACAAGCAGGATTCTGATTTCTGCATAAGATGAACGAAAAGCAATCGATATAACCATTTATTAGATCACCAGATCCCTTCGTGAGAATCATCAATTTGGATGCTTCAAGCATGGCCTTGAAATTTTAGTGTATTATACATACATATACGGTATACGTGCCTCTTTCATCAGCCGGCAACCTCTTAATTCTAAATATTTTATTGATCTTTTTCTTGATTCTTGATTCTAAATCTTTTTATTGATAATTACGGTAAATAAAATTGTTTGATGAGAATGTTTAATCATGCAACTTCTTTTATTATGTGTATCTCGCAAATAAACAAAATATAAAAGGTGGACTTGTTTTGACTACCACAATATGGGTAGTACTACCTTAAGGGGGTCTGAAAGTCAATTCAAATCTAGATTTCGCGCCACAAA
>QLSS01000532.1:50918-61271 GCA_024372645.1 Trichomalopsis sarcophagae | reverse complement strand
CAGCAGACTCTACTTGTGTTTTACAGCATTTCGCGCTTTCACAAGCTGATGAAGTATATTCTTTTGTCTCTGAATATCAGTCATGTTGATACTTTAACAGTCAAAAATAGACTAATGAATGTCGACTAAGTGTGTCTTATATTTATAGCAAAAGTGTCAAAATCCTTTCGATATCTACCATTGTTAATAGCACTATCTTTATCAATTAGTAGAAATCCATGTTTGTCATCCATCCAACATTTTGAGCATAATTCTCGAAACTGCGAATACGACATGTCCGAGTTGACATGATCGTTGTATAAGTGTTTGAGATTCATGTCATCTTGTCAGAAAACTACCAAGAGATTGACGTTATCTCTCACAAGATGTTTCCGAACTTGTGCATAAGACTGACATAGATAGAAACAATCAACTTCCTTATGTCTTCCCATACAGTAGTATGCTCTAACATTGTTTTGTTTTTCGCAGGCTATATCATCGAAAATCATGATAGAATTCGGAAGTGCATTCTCAGGAGCTATGACATCATCGTTTTCACTCAATGCAAAGTACTGTATACCATTAAATGGTTCAAGAAGATCTTTTAAAAATTTGTACTTGGACTGATTAAGCGATTTGGAGTAGACGTAAACATTTTCAAACCTAACTCCATTTGGATGTGTTATGAGAGCTAGCAAACTGTTTGTTTTACCACAATTAGAGCGTCCACAAAATACTGCTCGAATACTATCTGGAAGTAAATCACCATGTCGTTTGTTTTTCTTCTCCAGCTCTGCAATAGTATCAAAGTTTACTACCGGAAGCTTAACAGACTGTTTCTTGAACATGTTTGTATAGAGAGGTCTATATTACAACTGTTGTGAGACTATAAATAGAGCTGGTATTTATACTCTCGATATTAGTTGTTGTTTAACCTTTAAAGTGAAATGATCGTTTACAAACGTCGAGGACGAGGTCTTGTTAATCGATTGATCAATAATCTTCCAATTGAACTTCATCTACCAGTTTATCAATACTGTGGACCAGGTACTAAACTCACTAAACGATTAGCTCGTGGCGATCCAGGTATTAATCCCCTAGACGTAGCCTGCAAGGAAGACGATATAGTCTATTCTCAGAATCGAGAAAACATCAGGTTAAGGAAAAAGCAGCCGCTTTTGCTATCACAAGTGCAATGAAGTTAAAGTCTAAATTTGGAATGGGAGTTCAAGAAGACAGTAAAAGCTGCATCGAAATCAATAGTTCCGAGCAAATGTGCTCGTAAAGTCATTCTATCAGCATTAAAAGGAGCTCGAAAAGCAGTCAAAGAGGCTGGTGGTTAACGAAAAATTGGTATTCCTCGTATTCTACCAGTTCCATCGAAAGTAGGCCGCTTCTTACCATTCCTTATACCTATATTCGCTGGCTTAAGTGCGACTGGTGCTATCGCAGGAGGAGCTGCTGGAATAGCGAAAGTTGTTAATGATGCTAAATCAGTAAACAGGCTCTTGAAGAAAGTCAGAGGCATAATACAAAAATGGAAGATATAGCTCTTGGTAAAGGGCTCTATTTGAAACCGCATACAACCATACAACAGGGCTCGGTCTTCGTCTTAAGCCTGAAAATGGATTGAGGAAAAGAAAAGATCGACGAAGTAAGGTTACCTCAGAGAGCTCTTACTAATATTGATCTCTTAAAGTATGCTAAAATCTTAAAACTACCATACTTCCGCGGTGTCTTTGTGCGTAATGCTTTTCCTATTAATGGACCTCATTATTGCGAATCTGCTATTGTTAATTTGGATGATGCTACTGGTCCTGGCACACATTGGGTAGCATATCGAAAGAGAGGTAGCGATGTTGTATATTTTGATAGCTTCGGCGACCTTCAACCACCTCTAGATTTGATGTTGTATTTGGGTGTTGATCGAATAAAGTACAACACTGAACGATGTCAGGACTATGATACATTCAATTGTGGTCATCATTGTCTTGATTTCTTAAGCTCCAGGCTATATAAAGGAGCAGAGAAGTGATTATCGCTACATTATCATTTCAACTATCATGAGTGATACATTGACATTGAGTCTTTCAGGCACATCTTCTACACTTGACGCTCAATTCTTCCCACCGATTGAACTCTCAACGCATAAGGACTACGTTCTTGGATTGGTTGAACTTTTAACCTTTAATTCGATTCCGAATAATGACATAGATAACAACAAGTTTTACGTTGATAATGAAGTAATCTCCCTACCTACTGGAAGTTACGAGATCGAAGACATAGACAACTATCTTCGCGAAGCATTGACTGCAAGAGACATACTTATCAGTCTCAAACCAAACAACAACACTCTACGTAGTGCAATAGAGTGCAGTCATACAATTGATTTTCGTCCAAATGATTTGATAGGCCAATTGCTAAGCTTCACACAACGACTTCTTTCATCAAACGTCTCTCATAGCTCTGATCTACCTGTATCCATACTCAAGGTCAACGCTCTACGAATTGAGTGCAACATTACCACTGGTGCCTACATAAATGGAAAAAAAGTGCATACTATACACGAATTCTTCCCAGCAGTACCACCATGCTACAAGATTATCGAAGATCCAGCTCAAGTCTTCCAATCACTGTTAAAAGCTCAGATCATATTCAAATTCGTATAAATTTAGAATCGTATTTCGTCGATCAAGACGGACACTTGGTTATATAAGGAGTCATGGGTATATAAGGAATCGTAAATGTCGAAAAGTCATCAGTCGTCCGCGAACGTTGAGAATGCTAACACGGCAAAACATTCAGTTTCTAAAAAGCCTCGGCTTAAGAGTTGGTGGGAAATAACCTGTATATTCTTCTGCTGTCAAAATGGAAGAAATTCTAAATATACAGTCACCCGTGACATTCGATTAGTCAATATCTCATTATGAGATTCACGCTCATCAACCTTACAACGTTCCATCTTACAATAATAGTGATGAAATTCGCATCTCGGTGCAACATCAAGACTTGTGTCTTTTGCCGTCAGCTAGTTCGCTTCATGTATGTGGTAGGCTAACCAAAGCTGATGGTACTCTCATGAAAAATACAAAGTTGGTAAACAACGCCGTCTGCCATATGTTTGAAGAAATACGATATGAGATAAATGCTATAGAGATCGATAAATGTAAAAATGTCGTATTAACTACTCTCATGAAAGGCTGGGTATCGATTAATCCCAGTCATATTCTAATCATACAAAATGCTGGCTGGCTTGACGTTGAGGAGAAAGAGAATTTGATGAATAGTGAAGGATACTTTGATATATCTATACCTCTAAGTATGATCCTAGGCTTTACTGAAGACTATCGCAAGGTAGTCGTTAACGTGAAGCATGAACTCATTCTCACTAGATCGAGAAATGATCTGAATTCCGTAATACAGACACCTACGAAGGTCGCAACTGCAACTACTGCAGCAGAGTACGAGAATTTCAAGATTGAGTTGATGAAAGTTGAGTGACTCATGCCATATGTAGTATTATCTAATCAGCATAAAATCCGGATGCTTAGTCATATTCAGAAGGGTAAATCGCCTGATATGAGTTTTCGTAGTTGGGAGCTGTACGAATATCCACTGCTTCCTACTACACCCAAACATGTTTGGACAGTCAAAACATCTAATCAGTTAGAAAAGCCCCGCTTCGTTATTCTGGGCTTCCAGACGAATCGAAAAGGAATGAGAGAAGTACATTCTAGTCGTTTCGATCACTGCAATATCAGTAATGTTAAACTCTTCTTAAATTCACAACACTATCCTTATGGAAATCTAAATTTAGATATTGAACGTAATCAGTATGCTACGCTCTACGATATATATGCGAACTTTCAACATGCATACTACGACAAGAGTATTGACCCTATGCTGAAAAAGCAACACTTCATCAACTATCTACCTCTTATAGTCATCGATTGTTCAAAGCAGAACGAAGCTTTGAAAAACGCGCCAGTTGTTGTTCGGCTGGAATTTGAATCCAAAGATAATTTTCCCGCAGGAACCTCTGCTTATTGTTTAATTATACATGATCGCATAGTTCAGTATAATTGTGCAAATGGCGTTGTGAAAAAACACATTGTATCATAATAAAAATCGATTTCATGGAGAGATTTGAAACTTGCATTCCAATGCTCTCCTGAGTAGAGCGCTTTCATCTTCTTACTCTTGCACTACTATGCGCGAGCATTCAAGCCTCCTTTCTTGCGGTAGGGATGGTAGTAGTGGTGGGGATATGATATAAAGAAAAGCTTGCTGCTAGTCAGAGTCATTCCGAGATGGAGTACTTAGTGGACATACAAGACTTTAAGCAGCCTAGCAATGACTTCATCCTCAAGGAGTTATCTATAGTTTCTCTAAGAGATGATATCGAACCTATTGTACTACTTTTCAAACAGCTTTTTCCAAGGCGTTGACTCACAGAAAAATACAAGCAAGAGAATACATGGTTGGAATATCATTATCATGGTATACCATGGTAATCTGGAGAAATCGAATATGTAGAAATCGGTAAAATTCTTCCGGAAGCCTTGCATGACTCTACTGCCGTAATTGTAATGGGATCCTTGAAGAAGAAGTGGTTGGAACGTTTCAAATTCAACGTAATCGACATCTTGGAAATGGGATATTCACCTCTAGACAAGATCAAACTCGTAACGGTTTGTCCTCATCATAATGGCGCCTATAAAGCCAGCTGTGCTCTTCACAATGTACGACTTATGAAGAAATACATGCGAGAGCAATGTAAGGAATTGGAGAGAAAAGATTCATCCATGGAGTGGGAATAAAAAAATACTTATGGAGAGGTTAAGTTACATGGTTGAACCTCACAGGTGAGAGCGATGGTTGGGGCTCTCATCACCTATAAATACGAGAAAACTTCCACATCATACTCATTCGTACATCATGGGTTCACCACCTAGTAGTGCAGGTTATAAGCCTCTTCCTGATTCGAAAAATGATAAGAAACAGGAAAAGAAGGAAAAATCTTCTGATTGTAAACAGTATTCACAAAAGTTTTCCACAAATACTTATTCTATGCCTGAAAAAGAGGGTTATAAGAGATTTAATTAGCGAGCTAAATTGATTGAATATTAGTCATTCCTCCCGTAACGGGTAAGTCGGTAAGACGCTCGACCGATGACCGCAAGGTTCCCGGTTCAAATCCCCTGCATAGCCAACGACATATTTTTTTTTCATCTAGAAGATACATATCGGTAAAAAAGCAAGCCATCGATATCAACAGCAGAAGGTAACATCGGGCCGCTGACCGCCAGCATCCACACGCATACAGCTCACCGCTCTCTTACCGATGAAAGCGTTGGTGTGCGCTCGTGCCCCTCTGCGCTCGTACCCCTCTGCGCTCGTACCCCTCTAGTTTACCTACTCAATTGGAATGATTGTATATAGGGGGGATTCTTTGTCAAAAAAGCCACCCCCCCCCCCACTGCCCATTTCAATTTTGGGGAAATAAATTTTTTGAGCACATGAAACAATTTGTCAAGAAGTGTAGTTTTTTATGCCGTTAGGTGTTTTTTGAAAAAAAAATTTAACCTAAAAAAAAACTGTCTAAAGTGAGCCATCTCGGAAAAAAGTGCCATTTTTTAGTCAAAAATGATCGAAAATAATATAATTCCTCAATAATTTTGACCAAATTACTCATTAAAAGTATTTTGGGGGTCGCTGAACAAGAATCCGATGTCAAATTTCAAATTCAAAATGACGGATTCAAGATGGTCAGCCGTTTTGGATCTGCATTCAGCAATTCGAAATTAAGATCCTCCATATTGGATCAAATATCTTGAATTTGAAATTCGAATTCGGAATCTTAATCAGCAATCCCAAGAACCCCAACATACAGAATTTAGTAGAAATGGGTCAACAGTAAGAAAAATACTGTCCGCCATCTTGGATCCGCCATTTTGAATTTATTTGACATAGGATTCTTGTTCAGCGACCCCCAAAATACTTTTAATGAATAATTTGGTCAAAAATATTAAGGAATTATATTTTTTTCGAGATGCCTCACTTTAAAAAACTATGCTTCTTGACAAATTTTTTCATGTGCTACAAAAATTTTTTTTCCAAAATTGAAATGGGCAGAGGGGGTGGCTTTTTTGACAAAGAATCCACCATATATATATATATATATATATATATATATATATATATATATACATATACAGGGTGAGTCATTTTAATCTTTAATCTCAATTATCTCGTTGGCAAAGCATGCCAGCGAAAAAAGTTTCGGATAAAAGTTTTAGGATTTTTCCCTGACTATCTGATGATGACCTTTACAATATTATTGAGCATGACCTTCAAGGTCATTCGAAGGTCAAGTCGATTTTTTCAAATAGAAACCCCTACGTTTGGCACCAGAAATGGAAAGAGCGGGAAATTTTACGTTCGAACATGTGATTTTGGAATCAAATCATCTTTTGTGCGGAAATTACCTTTGACATCAGCCGAACCCAGGATGCACCATCGAGGAGGTTGTCAAAAGGATTTAGCATCACATTTTTTGTTTTATTTTTTTATCTGTTTTTATGTGTTTCTTATGTATTTATTTGCTTTTATGTGTTTATTTGTATATTTTATTTGTTTTTATGTGTTTATTTATTTTTGTATTTTCCATTTTTGTTATTTTTTTAGTATTTTTGTGGAATGTTAACTGGAGTTAACCATTGATTAATTGTTTGAAATTACCGCCGTTTTGTTGGATGCAAAGATCAAGTCGAGCTCTGAATTGTCTTATGGTTCTAAGTAGAACATCTCGAGGGATTGCTGCACAAGTTGTACGAATGCGTTCGATCATATTATCTCGCGTTGTTGGCCGTTGAGCATAAACAACATTCTTAAGATATCCCCATAAGTAAAAATCGGGAGGGGTTCAATCAGGTGAACGAGGGGGCCAGGCAACTGGGCCTCATGGCTCAATCCACCTGCCATTGTAGCGGGTATTTAAATAATCACGAACAATGCGTGCATAATGTGGTGGTGCTCCATCTAATTGGATCCACATTCTTAGCCTTGTTGCTAGGTCTACATTTTCTAGTAATTCAGGTAAAATGTCTCGAAGTAATCTCAAAAAGTTTACCCCATTCACGTTCTCTTCAAAGAAATAAGGACCAATCAAATAGCCATTGATGATTCCACACCAGACCATAACACTCTAGCGGTGTTGATTGTCTATGGGCTTGAATATTTGAATATCATTTGGAGTTAACTGTTGTGTTAATGTTATGTGATAAGGATGATATTTTCTCGCTCTTAATATTCGGGATGCTGTTGATTGGGGTATACCTATTTCTCTTTCTATTTGTCGAGTACTAATGTGAGGATCAAGATGAATAATTGCTAGAATGGTAATAACACGAGGATCGTTTTCGTCGTATTCATGATGACGACGATGACGAACAAAAGCTCCATTTCGAGCTCTCTGAGTTAAGGTTTGAATAGTAACATTACTTGGATGTCTCCTATTGGGATAGCGTTCAACATAACGTCTGGCAGCTGCTGCATAATTATTTCGACTTTCTCCCAAAATCATGATCATATCAACGATTTCCTTGGGACCATAATCAGCCATGATCAAAATCAAAATAATTTGTTACAGACCGGTAAACAGGGAAACAGATTTTTTTCAATAATAATTATCGATTTACAAGAAGTAAAAAACACGATTAAGCTTTTCTGCACTAATTTGCTATCTACATAACTGTATGACTTAACTACACCAAGAATTTTGAAAATTTTTGAAAACTGAAAAAATTACGAAAATTTTAGAAAATATTGAAAATTTCTGGAAATATTGAAAATTTTGAAAATTTTTGAACGCATGTCCCTCTCTTTTCATCATGGGGCTAAAAGTAGGGGTTTCCATTTCAAAAAATAAACTTGACTTTGAAATGCCCTTGAAGGTCCCGTTTAACGACAGGGTCAAGATGACCATTCGTCAGCCGGGGAGAAAACTGAAAACTTTTGTGGGTAACATTTTCTCCTTGAATGCATTCGAGTTCAGCTAACCAGTTGTACTGTTATCGGCATGACCAATGACCTTGACCATTGAATTCAAGGTCAAGGCAAGGTCATATTCAAACGTAAAATTTCCCGCTCTTTCCATTTCTGGTGCCAAATGTAGGGGTTTCTATTTGAAAAAATCAACTTGATCTTCAAATGACCTTGAAGGTCACGCTCAATGACGTTGTCAAGGTCATCATCAGATAGCCAGGGAAAAATCCTAAAACTTTTATCCGAAACTTTGCCAACGATGCTTTGCCAACGAGATAATTGAGATTAAAGATTAAAATGACTCACCCAGTATACAGGGTGACCCATTTTAATTGCCGCACCCGAATTTCTCGGAACCTAAGCTAGATAGAGAAAAACGGTTCAAACAAAAGTTATAGAGGTCAAAGGAGGTCACACAATGGCGCTAACATTTTCGACCTTGAACTTGACCTTTAAGTTTATTTCAAGGTTAAAGTGGTTTTTCATATAGGAACACCTAGTTTTGGCCCCGGATTCGCAAAGAGCGGGAAATTTGACGTTCAAAGTGCGTTTAAGGTAGTAAGTACCCATACTGTGGTAGTCAAAACAAGTCCACTTTTTATATTTTGTTTATTTGCGAGATACACATAATAATAGACGTTGCATAAATTAAGTTACATTAAATAATGATTAAACATTCTCGTTAAACAATTTTATTTACCGTAATTATTAATAAAAAGTTTCAGATAGAAGTTGATTTGACTCATTTTTTTGAGGTTAACTGTACATTTATTAACTTTTATGTGTTTATCCCTACGCTCACACGTTCCAAGTTTAAATTTTTGAGGTATCAATTTATTCGTTACATGTTTATCTACTAATTTGCAAAGTTTGGGTAAATTCTGAACGGTCAGTTTTGTGAAATCAAGCAATTACTCGAAAAGTGCAGATTTTCGCAAATTGAAATGTTTATAACTTTTGTCACAGGTTCCAAACCTTCACCAAATTTTAACTGAGTGTTTATCTTATCAATATCTAACAGCATACTAAATTTTATCAAATTCTAAACGGTCAATCACTTTTGGGTAGTACTGTAGTTACGGTTATCTGAGGCGTAAGGAAAAAGGATAGAAATAAACGTCGTATGTATAACCCTGTTGTCTCTTTATTATGTGCACTCGAATAGGTACAGGCAACGATTGACTAGTCTCTACACTGGAAGAAAAGTAGGGGTGCTGTCGTCCTAAAACATGTCACGCAGCGCGCCGCGTCTCTGGATATGCTGGCTATGCCATGCAGTACACGAGCGCTCTGCTTCACCAGTGTTATGGTTGAACAGTCGCTCATATCACCCGTATGGGAGCGCGTATCACCCGTGTACCGGACGTATCGCTAGACACTAGGTTGGTGGCGCTGCTCTTCCACTTTTCTCCCAGTGTACATATCGGTGCGCTAACAGCGCTGGCGGCTCTCCCCACACATACATACAATCAAACGTATACAGATGTACACATATGAACACGCTCATTGAGATGTATTCAATACACTTACAACAAGTTGTGACGTGGCGGTTTCATTGCGAAATTATTTTCGATCAATAAATCGTTCGGGCTGATTGCCTGGGGTGCTACGGTCCGTTTTGTTACGTTTCTTTCCCCTTGATCCCAAGAATCATCTACGTCGTCGGGATCTATTTCTTCGAATTTCTCTAGAAAATCCGCTAACGCTTTGTCGCGTTCTGTACGCGCGTCTTCTAACGTCGCTAGGGTCAAAGCAAAATCTTTTGGTCTGTACTCTCTTTTCAGCCGCTTGCGTAACCTTTGCATTCTGTCCATTCTCGGTCCGTGTGGATCGAGTTTAAGTTTTATCAGTGTTTGTTCTAATAATTCATCGTTAATTGTTGTGATAAAATCGTCAAGCTTATGCTTGGACATTGAATCGTGTTCCGACATTCTGTTGCGACGATGTGCGTCGCTGCCACTAAGGATTTTACGATGAAAATCCAAAGCGGCATCACGATTTTTCTAGCCGAGCTGCGAGTGCCGGGAATCCAGTGTCGCCTCGCGGTGACAACAAGGGCCTGGCGTGTGGCGATGCGTTGCGCGGGCCGGCGTCGCGGCAGCGTGGCGATCTTCTTCCGAGAAGACCGCCAGCTCGCCGCCGCCAGCTTAGAAGAGTCCCGAGGAGCCGCGTCGAGGAGACGGCTCATCAGCCAATCCGCGTCTCGGCCGCTCCGCGTGATAAGTCCGTGCGGACTTGAGAGCCAATGAGAGGCTTTCTCTTACGTGACGTAGGGAGAGGTAGAGTGGGGTTTTCGCGAGCGCGAGCGCGTTCGCGCCCGAAAATAGA
>QLSS01000532.1:19096-34015 GCA_024372645.1 Trichomalopsis sarcophagae | reverse complement strand
CTCTCTCTCTCTCTCTCTCTCTCTCTCTCTCTCTCTCTCTCTCTCTTAGTGCGCTACTCTCTCTCTTAGTGCGCTACTTCTGATGCTTCACGTGCGGCTCCTGTCGCCTCGATACTTGCCTCGTCGGGCATGTATGTGCGAGTGTTGTGTGTGTACGTGCGCTGCGTGCGCACGTATGTGTGCTGGGCATATACTGCGTGTGTGTGTATATGCACTGTCACAAAGTACTACCTTAAAATCAGTTTATAGCACGCTAACCTCAAAATGCCAACTTTATTGTCGATTTTGAGGCTGTCGTGCTATAAAATATCGTATGAGACTGTTGTGGGAGATGGTTTTCTACCTTGCTCGAGGTTTTTCGCACGAGCGAAGCGAGTTCGAAAATCGAGCAAGGTAGAGGTGTCATAATATACTATTTTTCCATGAACCACAGGCTAAGCTGGTTCAAATTGATCTTCGGCTTAATAGGGGAACCCACACATCCCAAACCCAAAACTTACATATCCTAGCAAACAAAACTCAAACTCGCACATCCTTATTCCATACACTTAAAGTGATTAAAGTGAATCCCCTCGCCTCTCACTGTTCGGGGTGCTTGATTAAAGTGAGTCCCCTCGCCTCTCACTGTTCGGGGTGCTTGATTAAAGTGAGTCCCCTCGCCTTTCACTGTTCGGGGTGCTTGATTAAAGTGAGTCCTCTCGCCTCTCACTGTTCGGGGTGATTGATTAAAGTGAGTCCCCTTGCCTTCCCTTTTGTTTTGTACAAAAAGCATCGAGAATCATTTTAGAATCGAGCTATTAAAAAAAACTTAATATTAAAAATGGGCTCAAAATCTTAAAATCGATGAGCAGTTCAGATTTAATTAAAAGAACCATTGTCGGAACCTATTTTCTTCGTAGATATTTTTTTAATGATTACATTATCAAAATTAGTATTTCTGAAATTCGAACATTACTAATTCACATTATTTACATAAAACAAAAAATAAAAGGAAGTTTTTGTTTTATTTGCAATTAAAATAAGAATTGATGCTTCATTGAATTGAATACCTTTAATGTTTTAACGATTATTTTAATTTAAATTTAAAATTAATCAAGTGTGACAAACGAAATATTTATGGCAATTACAGTTAGCTAAATAAAGTTACTGTGATTTTCCAACGTTTTGCTTTTTAGGCGCGACCGTATACGGGCGAGCCTTATAATTATTAATATTTTGATACCATTTTACTATTTAAATTGGTTATAATGGAATGGAACTTTCTACAGGCTTAGTTTACAGAATACTTAAGATAATGGAACTTTCTACAGGCTTAGTTTACAGAATACTTAAGATTTAGTTTTTGAATTCCAACACGCCCCCCCAAAAATAAATCTGTTGAATACTAGTATATCTATCACGCCCCCTTCAAAATTCTTAAAACTAGAGAAACTTTGCTTTCCCTCTCTGTGCTCGCTCAGTATCTGGGAAACTACATATGGCTCAACATTTATTGCTAGGATTAGGGAAACCCAGAAAAACCTAATCAGACCATTTCAGTTATTGTTATTATTACTATATAACATGATCAATATATTTTTTTCTGTATAATCTTCGTTTATTCCAAGCCCATCTGTGTTCTGAATTCCAGAAACTTTACTGCTGGCAATGGTTTTGTCAAGGCAAGTTGGTTTCCTGTAGGAACATATTTTAATTTTATTACATTTTTCTCAACTTGTTCCCTAGAAAAATGATATTTTATATCAATATGTTTTGATATTTTATGGCTTGCAAGATTATTTGCAATACTAATGCAGCTATTATTATCTTCGTAAATTATAATTGGTTTTTCAATATTAATTTTAATGCTACCAGCAAATGACTTTAACCAATAAAGCTTCTCTAACAGCTTCGAAAAGAGCCATATACTCTACTTCTGTAGAAGAAGCGGCGACCGATGCTTGTCTTTTTGTATTCCAACAAATTGTGCATTGTTTATACAATTTAAACAAATAACCAGTTGTACTTTTTCTACTTTCTCCATCAGAACCTCCCCAGTCTGAATCAACATAACCAGATAAGATATCATTATATTCACCCTGTTTATATGTTAATTTTAAATTTATTGATCCTTTTAAATATCTTAAAACCCTTTTTAAACATTGCCAAAGTTCTTTATTATTTTTATTAGAATATCTACTTATAATATTTACTGCTGTACTCAAGTCAGGTCGTGAACAAATCATTATATACATTAAACAACCAATAAGATTCCGACAAGGAGCATCACACTTTTCGTCAGAATTAAGAGCTTCATAATCAAGTATATTCGGTAAAGGTGTGTTTACTGAATTACAATCACTTATATTAAATTTATTTAAAACAATTTTAATATATGAACTTTGATCTAAAGTTAATTTATCACAATTTCTTTCTACTTTGATTCCAAGAAAAAATTTTATTTCATTCAAATCTGTTGTACTAAATTTATTCATCAAATAATTTTTAAAACTACTTATTGTTTCGTTATTTGCAGTAACTATAACTAAATCGTCAACATAAAGTACAGCATAAATATTTGTCAACATATTCCCTCTATCTAAAATATAAATACACCTATCAACCGATGAATTTTGAAAACCTTTTTCAAAAGTTTGGAACCAGCACCCTGTTGTCTGTTTTAAACCAAAAATAGCTTTATTTAATTTACAAACTTGATCGCTATTACTTTGAACTTCTTCAGGAACTTTCATATAAATTTCTTCATTTAAAATACCATTAAGAAAAGCAGTTTTTACATCCATATGATGAATCAACAAATTAAATTGATTTGCAAAAGCTACAATATACCTAAAACTTGATATTCTAGCTACCGGAGCAAAAGTTTCATTAAAGTCAACTAAATACTTTTGAGTAAAACCGCGAGCTACAAGTCGAGCTTTGTATCTGATTGGATTTCCAAATTCATTATTCTTAATTGTAAATACCCATTTGCAATCAACAATATTTTTATTTTCCGGTTTATCTATTAAAGTATTATTGATTAACAGCGAATTTATTTCTTCATTAATAGCTTGTTCCCAATGTACTCTATCTTTACCAATTTTAACTTCTTGAAAAGAACTAGGAATATCAGAAACTATAGATAATGCAGATAAATCATAATCATCATTTTCATCATAAGAAATATGAGGTTGATGTTTAATTCTTGCACTCTCACGAGGCTTATTTTCATGTATACATTTAGAAAGTAACTCATTTTGTGTATCTGTTTGTATTACAGATTTTTCATCACTATCGTTTAATTTAACGATCTTTTCTGAACTGTGTTCCAATTTATCAATCACATCTGATTTTTCAACATCAGATTCATTGTTTACTGATTTTAACATATCAGTTTCAGTTTCCTTGTTACCAATTCCATGTTTTATTGATTTTGACAAATCGTGTGATGCATCAGTTTTATTATTTTCTTTGTTATCATTTTCATTGAATTTACGTTTAGGCCGTGATTTCAAAAATTTGTTTCATTTACTATTACGTCTCTTACAATTATAAATTTTTCATTACTCACGTCCCAAACTTTATATCCATTGGGCTCATATCCAATTAATATACCTTTCAAAGATTTATTATCAAATTTTGTATTTTTAATTTTATCAAGAATATAAACTGTACTACCAAACATTTTTAAATATTTTATTTGAAACTTTTTACCATGCCACATTTCAAATGGAGTTTTATTTAATTTTGGCGATATATTAATTAGATATGTCGCAGTTAAAACTGCCTCACCCCAAAATACTTTGTCTAACTTAGCACCGCTTATCATCGCGCGTGCTCTCTCAGTGAGAGTCCTGTTCATACGTTCTGACACTCCATTCAACTGTGGAGTACATGGAACTGTTAAATGGTAACTTATCCCTTTTTCTACACAATACTCTTTCATCTCATTTGACAAATACTCTCTTCCATTATCAATATATAAGTTTACTACTTTTAAATTGAAATGAGCCTCACTTTTTGCAATAAAATCTTTGAAAATTGAAAATACATCTGATTTATAAGTTATTAAATATGTCACACAGTAATGTGTAAATTCATCTACAAAAATTGTAAAATAATTTTTATTATTGACCGTTGGATGAGTAATTGGACAGCACACATCTGAGTGTATAATAAACAAAGGTCGCTTAGCGGAAGTTTTATCTTTAACTTTATTGAATGATAATTGCGATTGCTTATCATTTATGCAAGCCTCACAAATATCATTTGTAGGTATAACATTTTCAATTTGACTTACGTCATCAACCATTTGTTTATTAATAATTTCTAAAAATTTTTTGTTTACCAATATGACCTAATCGTTGATGCCATAATTCATAATTAATTTTAGCAACATTATTAATTTTAGAGGTTATATTACTTTTACTGACATCAACAACAAAATCAACAACTAATAAATTATTCAAAAGTTTACCTGTTATTACAATCTTATGACCTTGTATTACCTCTACACCGTTTTTACCGAAAACGATTTTCATACCAGCTTGTTGTATTTTTGGCACTGACAAAAGATTTTTTGGCACCTCTGGACAATATAGCACATCGTCAAGACTGCCGTTGATTCCCATGTTGCTCGTTACATTCATCGTTCCTCTCTTTGTTGCTAGAATGAATGTGTCATTCTTTGCGACAGACAGTTTTATCGGTGGATCCAATTCGACGAAGCTTTCAAATAATTCATCATTGTTTATAATATGATCTGATGTGCCAGAAGCAATAATAAATCTTAGCTTCACAGTTTGAAATCATTGATTTCAAACTGAGAATCGTAGACCATAAAAGCAAAGCTGGATGTATTTGAATCTGTAGATATAGTTGATTCATCCTTTATAATTTGTTGAACTGTTTTATTCTTATTTTGAAAATACTCCTGTCTCCTTTTCTTAAAAAGACACTCGTTTATTTTATGCCCATTTCTGCTACAATAAAAGCACTCAACCTTTTTGTCATTATTACTGTTTTTAAATTTCTTATTTTTCTGTGAATTATTTTTAAAGTTGTTTTTATTATTTTTAAATTTGAGTTATTTTGAAAATTTCTTTTATTAAAATTTGTTTGTTGTTGCTGCTCTTGCTTAATGTGTTCAGTATCGCTAGATTCATTTTTTAATTTCAGTTCTTGATCTAATAATCTAATTTTAACAAAAGCTAATGTTATATTATTCTCTGTTAGAGTTTCAATTGCAGTTACAACTCCATCATACGTAGCTGGAAGTGTCAAAAATAAATGTGACACTTTATCTGTCTCCTCCAGATTTGCACCTGCAATAACTCCGTTATTAGATTGTCAAATACTACGAAGTAACTCATGAGTGTAGTGTCTCCTTGTAATTTCAATGAAAGTAATTTCTTTCGAAGAGCTAGTTGTGTGGCTAAACTTTTACGCTCGTATACACTATCCAACTTTTCAAAAATCTCTTTTGATGTTTGCTCATTATTAGCAAAGCCAAGTAGAGAATCAGACAAATATTCTATGATTACACTTTTTGCGATTCTCTCAGCTTTATTCCAACTGTGAGAGTTGGGATTTGATACTTCATCAAACACTTTAAGCACATTTAATTCGCTTAATAATGCACGAATCCTAAATTTCCACACTGTATTTTTCACTATCAAATGGTTTAATGTTTCTCTTTGTTTTAGAAATTTCCATTTTAAAGCTATCAGTAATTGTCACTTATTAAAATACACTATAATTATAATATTGCACTACACTATATACAGTTAAACGTAATCTGGGCCCATAACCTGTTGGAAATGGGATAATATTAATCAATAAAAACTCAGAATATTCAATTTAACCTTTGAATTTATTTCTGAGGAGCAGAGAGAAGGAGCATGTAAGCTCTATGAGGGCTAGTCGTAGACTAACGGCTAGCGTAGTTCGGCAGTGCATTGAGATGCAGTCACAGCCTAAAACAATGGACCCTATATATTTAACGGACAAACTCCAGATGGCAAGGCCCACCAAGAAGTCACAGCACGCATAGCATCGCAACCCGAGCTAGTCATAAAAACATAAAATCTAGCGCCAGAGTGGGATACAGCAGCTTTCTCTCTCTTTCTCTCTCTCTCTCTCTCTCTCTCTCTCTCTCTCTCTCTCTCTCTCTCTCTCTCTCTCTCTCTCGCATATTCGCATATACACGTTTTCTTCAGTTTCATATTGTCTGCTGCATAAAAGCAACAAGTGTAAACAGTGAAATACACAGTTAAATAATGGATCTCACTAGTTAATCTACCGACGATGAAAAAATTATTCCAAAAAAAGTTTTAGTTCTATCAGAAAATTATGAATCAACCAATATTACAGGTTATGTTTTTGTATTTTATATGGATACATATACATATACGTATTACTTAAATACACAGGTTATGTTTTCGTATACTTATATGCATACATATAAGTATTTAAATACACAGGTTATGCTTTCGTATTTTATATGCATAGATATAAGCCCGTTGAAAATATTTACATGAAATTTTACGTAAAAAGATCTTTATTATATATGTAAAATTTCATGTAAATATTTTCAACAGGGAGGTATAACCGTTTTCTCTAGATTTATTGACAATATTCAGTCAGAAACATATACATGTTATTTCAGTTACCACAAACCTATCGTATCCATTATTATTAAATGTGATAAATAAATCCATATACTTAAATTGTATTATTCTTTGTACATATTAAAAATAAGACTTTCAAAAATAAAGGGTATTCTTTAATTCAGTTTACATTTCCAAAATCACTATAAAATCAATATTTAATTAGTCAAGAGCTTCGCTCTCATCGGCTGTCCCTAGACAGCTTATTTTCCCTAGGGGTGAAAGTACTCACTTCCGCCCTTATAGGAGAAAAACACTTTCGCCTCAGATATTTGCATTTTCGTGTGTGCATGTGTGTGACGCAGCTCATACATGTATGTTTATACCAACGGTCCATGTGATATCAAACAAAATTCAGATTTACAACGAAATTTTACTATGAGATAGTGAACGACTCTGTTTTTTCAGGCAGGGTAAAAGGAGCGTTATCGATGCACTGATTATAAAAAGCATGGTACACAACAAGGGGCGAATTGACTTTTTCAAGCAAGGATGATGATTAATTGCTCAATTATAATCCAAGTCAACTGTCGCCCCTATAGTAATATACTATTTCTTCACACCAGCACCGAAAATGCAAATTTCTCTCCAGGCGCCCGGGAGGAAAATTGTACTTTCGGTGCAGGTGTGAAGAAAACTCTATTTTTGTTTTTATTCGTATTAAAAATGGTTTTATATATATTTGGTTGTGCTGTTGGCGCGGACTTGCTTGTTGGAGTATGGATGTCAGGAATTTGACACTGTGGACTAGGGCAAGCACAATGAAGAGTCAATGTGATTCTTGATAAAAGGGAGTCCTTTATATAAAACTATAAGTATAGGTACAAGTGGGTTCGAATTGTTCTTGCTGCTGGCGACTGCTCACGAAGCCGACTCGATGAGTTCTGACGATCTCCTCTGCTTTCCCAACCGCCTCAGCTCAGGCTGCCGTTTGGTGTGCTTGGTGTGTATGTGTGTATGTCGCTGGTGCGCTGATCAAAACAGCTCTCTTGGCATTAACAACTGCTTTCGCCTCGAGCGCGAAATTGACCGTTGTGGCTGTACCGCCACATATAGTTATAAGCTAAAAACAATTTTTTAACAATATACCTACAGGTATATAAACTTTGTCTCTAAAAATGATAATTCAATTACTTAGTCTCGGTGCATTTATTCACACTCCGCACACTCATTTATTTATACTAAAATTTAAATTCTCGTACTCATATGATGGCCACTCAGGTTATGCATCAGCGTCGAAATCTGCGGAAACGATTAGTTAGTGTTACCACCCTCTGATGCTCTAAGCGACTGGTGCATAATGTATGTAAACACTACTAATGCAATTTTCCTTTGCTTTAAATTAATTTATTCAACAAGAAAAATACTAATTCAATAAATGCTGTTTAAGATATTAGAAAATTTTAAAAAATCAAACATTCAAACTTCACTACTAGAGGTAGAGACGTACGAAAAATCTGTATAAAATAAAAAAAATTAATAATTCAGCGAAAAGTTTAACCAACGTCTAATGTAAAAACACAACAAAAGGGGTACTGGATTTACTGTTTTCCTGAAAAGATCGCGGGTAATATTTTTCCAAGAGAAAATTAACTGTTTCCAAAGAAGTTTCAATCAAGCTTGTGAAAAAAAGAAAGGAAACAATCAAACCGTAAAAAATAACTAAAACTAAAGACTTACAAAAGTTATTGTAGTACTTTTTATCTTCCATAATACATCCCATCAAGAATAATTACGATTGTATACTTAAGATGCAACTTGCACTTACAAAGATTGTAAAATGATACGCCAGAAAACTTTGTTTTAGTGAATGATGATTTATTAATCAAACTATAATGATTCGAAACACTCGAAGAACTCGCCCGCACACAATGACTTCTCGCAAGCAACTAACCCTCTTTTTTCCGCATGTTTGGTTAGTTTAAACTACGGAGAAACTCTCAAGTTTCTTGACTCTCATGGTCCACGTACGACCCTACAGTCGCGAACACCCCTTGTCAGATAGCGCACTGTGGCTTATTCGCATGACCATTGCTTGCAGTTCTGTGCCTCGGTCGTCGAAACAAACGCAGAACTTTTCGACAGTTACAAAGATACTCTTTCAAGGCGCAAGCTTTGACCGGTAAGTATAGTACAAGTTTAACATCTTTTTTCTGCAAAACTTTTTATTATATTACAATAAAAAAAAAGGAAAAGAAAATGAAACAGTACGAGATCATGAAGTATTTATAAAATTACGAAACAGTGCACATTGACTTTCGATTACTGGACTTTCGTTTTGAGCCATGCCGGAATGGAAGGAGCGAAGAAGTCTTAGCTGGCATGCTGTTGTATTTGTGGTTGCACTTAGTCATACCTAATACAAAAAACGATATTTTTTTTAAGTACAGATACATTTACAAAATTCGTTTAAACAAGTTATAAATTTTTGTTATACCAGACCCCTGAGATCGTCATGTACAAGTCGGATGTATATTAAGGGGTGGTCGGAACCATGTTAAAAGGTCTTAGCTTACCTAACCTCAAACATTTTTTGAATCATAAATAAAAATAGCCACCCTCGTCTTCATCTCGGGTAACAATTTACACGAGATATGGACTGTCCAAGTTTTTTGCTCCCTAGGCACGTAATATACTATTTTTAACACCAGCACTGAAAATGCACATTCCTCTCTAGGGGCCCCGGAGGGAATGTGGTACTTTCGGCGCAGATGTGGAGAAAAATAGTATACGCACCACGGGAGGAAAATTGAACAGCCCATATCTCGTATGTTTGTTCGGGTGACAATTTACACTAGATATGGATTGTCAAAGTTTTTTCCTCCCTAGGCACGTAATATACTATTGCGCTCGCTACTCAATTCATTGGAAAATCTTCTAAAAACGTGAAAATCTGTACATGTGTTACAAAAACTATGGTGTGCACCAAGGGCTAAACGGGCTTTTTGGCCTCGTGTGGTTGCAGTACTCGTCTACGGCTCAGGCTAACTTGCCTTGACTCGTACTGCAAACTCCACACTCGGCCTAAAAAGGCCCACTTTACGCCCTTGGTACGCATTTCTGTTAAGAAATAGTATATTGCGTACCAAGGGCGTAAAGTGGGCGTGTTAACGTGCATGAAAAAGATCCGTTTCCATGCATCTAAAGTGAATGACAAGCTGTTCATTTCGAGCGTGCCGGAGAGAATGGCTACTCAAAAGCCTCCCGCTACTCAAAAACACTCAAAATTTTGCAAAATTTTAATGACTCTTTTTGAATGGAAATAACTCTATTCAAGCAAAAAATTGGCTCAATTTTTTCTATATCTATAGTCATTTTCCACTCTAAAAATTTTTGAGAAATATATGCTTGCGAATACTTTGTCTCCCTTGGTGCGTAAAAAACTTATGATTCATATGTTGCCTTTTTATAATGTCTAAACAAGATCATAGTTGCCGTGTCAAAAAGTAGTCACGTATAAGTTAATTTCTTGATCTTGTGTAGTCGCAGTACTCATCTTCGGCTTGCAAACGCTCTTGCCTTGACTCATACTGCAAACTCCGCAGTCGGTTCTATAAAAGCCTACTTTACATCCTTGGTACACAACATACCATTTGGCAACGCAAGCAACACTAGTCCAAAAATACACAAAAATTGTATGTATTGTGCCTTTGATCTGTTGTTATAAAATGAAATATGTGCCAAAAATAAAAAGTAATAATTAACTTTAGACGTTTGCAAATAATAAAATTTAGTCGAATAAAGTTTTAAATAGTATATTGAAGTGACGATTTGAGAAGGTCAAGCGCTTATTTGCCAAACGCTATGTGTGTCAAGTAGAGTAAGTGTAAGTTAACTGTTAGATTATTTCGCCTGGTTATTATATTGTTCTACCAATTGTATTTAATAAATATTTTGCCTGTATCTGTTTTATTATTAAAAATGTCTCAATTAAAAAAAAAAAGTGAGTAAATAAAGCATCCAGCCGATTGATATCAGAAGTGTATAAAATCCAAATGTGTGAAATACTCGTAAGTATCAAACCGAAAAATGTAGTAAAAAAACAAGTTGCGCCAAAAGTCTTATTTAATAATTTAATAATAGGTTAAAAAGAAAACATCACTATAGTACGTTTGTGGTGACTAATTAATAAACTTTATTAAAATAACAACAATTGATTAGTTTTTTTTATTCCACGTTCCACTTGAAACGATGATGAATTTTACAAAAAGTCAGAGGAAGAAAGGAGAAAAACATAAAAAAATATTCGACTCTCAGCCATTGTAGTATGTTTTTTACAATATAAAACACTTGATTGAAATGCCTCTCAGTCATGAAAGAGTAGTGCCCGCACCTACGACATTAGTAATATTATTCAAATCGGATGTCGTTTACCCAGAGATAATTATAATTATGTATAGATTTGAGTACGATACCATTCATAAATTTTGATTCATAAATCAAATAAAAAAATATGGATCCCTAATCACTAGTTTAATTATAGATTTTTAACGAGTTTTATCTTGATTAAAATTTCAACTTATAGACCCTGTTGAAAATAATGACGTCATTGACTGACATCATTAAATGACGTTAAATTACGTCATTAGATGCGTTATTTTAAAGCTTCGAATTGGAACCTTTTATGACGTCATTATTTTCAACAGGTTGTACTTCTAAATACCTATACTCTTAAACACTTCAAAATTGATGAAATGGTTGCCTATATAGGTGCTACCATCTGGATGGTAGTGCGGAAAATGAGAGCTAACGCCAAAGAAATATTGTTTTTTAATTATTGTTTATTTAGTAAAATTATTAAAAATTACTAATTTCTTGGACATTAGCCCCCATTTTTCGTACTATCATCCGGATGGTAGCACCTATATAGGCAACCATTTCATCAATTTTGAAGTGTTTAAGAGTATAGGTATTTAGAAGTACAACCTGTTGAAAATAATGACGTCATCTACTGACTTAATATGACGTCATGTAATGATGTCAGTCAATATCGTCATAAAATGACGTCATTATTTTCAACCGGGGAAAGCGGTTTTATTTCACACGCTCGAGCTAATAAAAATGAGATCCCTAGTAGAAATAATTGTATATGGCGTGAGTGTGATAAAAATGTGACCAGAGTGCAACAGAAGTGTGATAAAACCATAAGTTTTTGTCGTAGTTGAGACAAAATATGATGGTTTGTCATAGTTTCATTATATTATTTTTACATTTCCTATTTCATTATATCACACTTTTGTATTATATAAATTATCTACATTTAAAGCATTTAGAAGCAGAAAACATATAATACTGCGTATTGATACTATCGTAACGCTTTCGTAACGCTTTCATAGAATTTTATAACACTTTTTTCAAAAAATTGTGATTTTATATTATGATGTAAGAATAGTCTTAAAATATATTAGTTATAGTTTTAGAACAGGTAAGTCATACTTATTCACACTTTTTAGAAATGCTCAATTTTTGGATTGAACATATCGTCGATCCCTACGAAGAGTAGTAGGGTTCAGATTTGCCGCGAGGACTAAAAATATTGGCAACTTTAAAAGTATTGCAATTCTATTAGTTTTAACCAAAATAACTATTAGTTTTTCTCCTAAACAATTATATTTTTTCATATGGGAAAGATCTAAAATGTACTAGTCTTCGCGGCAAATCTGAACCGTATTAGTTTTCGTAGTAAATCTGAACCGTACTACTCTTCGTAGGGACCGACGATAAGTTATTCAAAACTGTGACAGAGCTGTTAAAAAAATATGACATACTTATTGAGTAGTAAAAGTATGATATAAGCATTATAAAATCAGAGATTAGAGGAGAGATTGCCGATGCCGTGTTAAAAATGCGTGCCGAATTCGATCATGACGCCACTTGCGGCCTGCAATCGAACTATACGCATCTAGAAAAGGAGCGTAGGGGAAGTATACGCATCCAGCGGCAGTGGAGGAGAAGGGAGAGGCGCTATATATTCTTAGGTCCACCGTCGTCCGCCACTGACGCGGCGGAAGAAAAGTGACAAACGGCGACTGTCGAATTTGCGCATCCACACCTCGCGGTAGTTTCAACCAACGACAAAAACTATTCGGGCATATTATTGGAATAAAAAGATTGTTTACACAACAACATAAGTGTAAAAAAATTAGAATCTAAAACTTTTCAAATCTCATGATTGAGAACTTTAATTTTTTAGAGGGGGTTAAACCGACACAAACAAGTTAAGCTTAAGCTTAAACAAAGCTAAATTAAACTAATAAGCCATCCCAGCCTCCCGATAAACATAAGCTACTTTCAGTTTTCATATACCAATGACAATCGTGGCTGCGTGGTCTACGTCGTTGCTTGCTATTCTTATGCACTCGGGTTCGAGTCCAAGTCTCGGCAAATTTTTTTTTCTACTTGCTTATAAAATATATAATACAATTTTAAATAAATTTAAATTATCTTATTAGTACGATAACGTTTTATAAAATACATTGATATTAAAAAAAAATTATTAATTTGTATTCCTATAATTCAAGAAGTAAATTATACCTATATTTATTGCAAGCCCACCGTATACTTTCCTAAATTGAAATATAATTGCAGAAGCAGAATGACATATTGCGTTATTATTGTATACTATATATATTATCAGCAAGTAGAAAAAAAAATTTGCTGAGACTCGGACTCGAACCCGAGTGCATAAAAATACCAAGCAACAACGTAGACCACACCGCCACAATGATCATTGACGAAGAAAAACTGAAAGTAGCATATGTTTATCGGGAGGCTGGGGTGGCTTTTTAGTTTAATTTAATTTTATTTAAGTTTAAACTTAATTTTTTCGTTTTTATGTAATTGTAAAAAGGTTATCGTACTGATAAAATAATATAAATTTATTTAAAATTGTATTTTTTCGTTACCCATAAAACTATAAATAACTGTAGTTACACATTGTACGTCCCCTACGTACTAAAAGAATAATAATATTTCTTATTGTTTTTACGCATTATAAATATTTTATAAGCAAATAAAAATAAATAAAAAAATTTGCCGAACCTCGGACACGAACTTGAGTGCATATAAACACCAAGCAACAACATAGACCGCGCCGCCACGATCGTCGTTGTTCTATGAAAACTGAAAGTAGCATATGTTTATTGGGTGGCTGGGGTGGCTTGTTAGTTTAATTTAGCTTTGTTTAAACTTAATCTTAACGTGTTTGTGTCGGTTTAACCATAATCCGTCTTACGTTTAAAAAATTAAAGTTTTTAATTATGAGGGTTGATTTCATAAAGACGATCATGGCCACTGACCTTAAGTGCTTAGAGTTAATTGTTTATGGATCATATTCATCGCGTAAGCCCAAATCCTTGACAGTTACGGCCGCTTATATTATTTCTCCTATATGCTCTGCCGCGCCGCGGCCCGCGATGTGATTGTGTACTCTCTACTTCCCCCTTCCCGCTGCTGCTGGTGGGGAAGCTAGTTGCGTACGGCCGCCCCTACTTCTCCTCCGCTGCTTCTAGATGCGTATAGTTCGGAGCGAAAACCGCAGGGCGGCGCTAGCTTACGACTGTATATCGCACGGCACGCTTTCGCCCATGCTCATCGGCAATCTCTCCTCTAATCTCTGATAAAATGTCCCATCCCTGGTAGGAATAATCAACAGTTTTTAACCCGTGCATGCCCTGTTTGAAAGTGACTGGCCAGCTCGTTAAGTAGTTTTCGTTCAATGCATTTTACTTTCGTCAGATTTTTAACTAAAGTGCTGCCTCAGGACTGCCGAGCCCATTAGAGAAACGAGGTACAGCGCCTGTTTCGCATAATTTGGAATTCAAGCAATCCTTCGCTATGGCCGATTAAGCAGTTTTCGTGCCTTGGACTGGCTAGGATAAAATTTCACTTTTATGTACCTAAGTAATACTCTTATCACACTTTCCATTTTTCTGGGAGTAATTTTACACTTTAAAAATGGCAAACGTTGCAGAGAAAAAAATAATAATGAAAACTAGTATTGTTGATTTGGATTTTATTTATATTTTCCCAATTTTTACAGTGTTCACCATCTTTTTTTAGGATTTATTGAGGTGTGAAACAACCAAATAAAAAATTGAACACTCTAAGCTCAATTATTTGTAATTTAAAATATTTATACAGTTAATGTTTACCTGTACATGCATCTAATAAGCACTTATTGAACCTACATATTTTGTTAATTTTACCTGCTACAGTTTATTTACTATTTATCTAATATAAAGTCCAAAATTGCAAGAAAATTATTTTA
>QLSS01000532.1:5834-19086 GCA_024372645.1 Trichomalopsis sarcophagae | reverse complement strand
AATAGAAGATCGAGGGCCCTCGAGCATTTCGCAATTATTAGATACATAGTAAATGAGAAATTACGCCGTCCGTTTGCTATGTATTTTTAAAAAAACTGCTACATTGAGGCCCTTGTGTAAGCAGAATAAGCAGGCTGAGACGAGCTAAGAAATGTATAACATCTGTAAAAGGGAAATTACTATTAGTATCGAATTAAAGACAAAAATGGACCAATTTAGAGCGTTATTGTACATTTCATTGGGATTAAGCACCTGATTCATATGCGCACAGTCAGTCCGCACGTCGATAGAGGGCTCTATAATCATTTAAAATTACCTTTCTAGGATCTATCAAAGCGCATAACCTTATTGTAACTATGCAATGAGCACACACATGATCGAACAACTCTGATGACTTTAATTATATTTTGTAAATTTTTTAGCTTAGGGAGGCATCTTAGCTTGCTTTCATGCATGAAGTGCATATCAAACAACTCCATATATTTTTTTCTTGGTCGAAGGTTTACTTTATATCTATAGCAGTATGCTTGAGGACGCTTTAAGTTTTATACTTTGTAAAATTTCATTTTCAATAACACTGCATACACTAAACAAATGTATGGATGGTATCGTGTAATTATTATCATTTACTGCAAATAATAATTGTAATAATAATAATAATTATAACGACAACAATATGATAAAAAAGATACCGTATAACAAAATAATTATATGTAACATATAGTAGAACGTTTGAAGTATGTTTGAAAATCTGCAAGTTATGTATCCCCGGGCATTATTTTATAAAAGATAAAATAAGTGTATTTCAAAAAGTAAAAAAAAAATAATAACATGATTCTTGCCATAAAGTTTCTGTTTCACAAGCTTAATTGGCGATTCATGCCACATACACACAGTGTATATTATTAAATATTTGCTTGACTTTTAACAAATATGTTTTATCTGACCACTTTCAGTTTTTATGGCACAGTGGCAATCGCCAACAACAGCACTAGAAAGAAGACAAGCAGGAGGCAAAATTGCAAGGTTATGTGATTAGCAATGTAACAGATATATTTTGCGGTTAGTCGAGACATATGTGAGACATTACACACCATACTAACACGTTGTTCGCAAGACCTTAGCTCACCTTCCCAGTTGCTGCTGCTGTCACCACTGGTAAGACTTGTACGACGATCACTAGCAATGACTGCATTGCAACTGCCATTGTTGTTGGGCGTACTTTCCTTCCAATCACCGCTAAGTTTAGCCAGCTGTATATCTCGGAAGAACAAACTATCCTCTACTCGGTCTTTATTATCATTGTCCTCTTTTAACTTTAACTTTAACTTATCAACTTCACTTTCTTTTTCTTTTACTTTCATTGACAATCCATGCTTCTTAATATCAGCCCGAGCTACTATATCACAAATTTCTTTGGTAATTGCTATTAAGCTCTTGTCGTCTGTGAGAGGATTTTTACCCTCCCCGTCCTTTTCCCTACTGTCCTCATCAGAAAAGGAACTAGTGATAGTATCGGATTCCTCTCTAAGATTTTTAAGGTTGTCGAGGATTATTGATATCTTTCGCTTTACGGCCGATGTTTCTGTTTGCGTTTCGGAGTTAATATTAGCAATGTCTACGCTATCCTCCGTTGTTTGCACGATCTTAAATTTAGGAGAATTTTTCGTGTCTAACGTATCGTCGGCTGTCATTTTTTCAATATCTGTTACACTGGATTCCTTTTGGATAACGATAACATCACTCGTTGGAATAGAAGAAAAAGTAGTAACAGCTGATTCTTCACATGCGGAGATACCATCAATGTCCTTAGTAAGCTGTACAAGGTTCTCCAAATCTTGACAAAGTTTTTGGTAAATAGATATTTCTTGTTCTGTAAAAGGCTCAGCTGAACGAGCTGGCATTGATGGTGGTGGTGGTGTACTGCAGTTTGAAGATAAGTAACTGCTGCTCATGTCACTGCCAACAGCTTTATATTGACTGCAATTGTTAATATTCATGTATTTTTAACATCAATTACAATATAGGCATTTAATAATTTGCATTGAAAAATATCAGATGAATTTATTTTAATTGCTAAAAAAAGTACAAATGCTGCTCTACTTTATTGAGTTTTTATTCTACGAGTATCTAACTAAAAAGATTTAAGGCTTTGATATAAACCTTAAGTATAAAACATTACCCTAGCCGAAGTAAAAACTAAGAAATGTGAATAATCACAGAGAGAATAAAATAAGGGCTAATAAAAAATAGGAAAAACTAAGAAATTCTACAAAAGATGAATAAAAATTGAGAAATTATCAGAACCATTATACAGTAATGGACAAATTTCTAACTGATTCTTAACTTTTCTCAACTTTTTTTAGTTTCTCTTAGGTTTTCTGAGTTTTTTTCTTAGTTTATTTTATTATTTTGTATTAAATTGTTACAATTCTTTGTCAATATTTTTCCTAAATTAATCTATAGTTAATAATATATTTTTTGCAAATTAATAAATAATTTTACTTCTTACTCTATCACGCTCTGATCTTTATTAGATTTATGTATACTATTATTGCTTTGTGAGATGGATCTCGAACGTAATAATAATAAATAATTATAGTTCTTACTTTATCGCGCTCGGATCTTAGTAAATTTATATTTTTACTATTATCGATTCGTGAGATAGATTTAGAACTTGATTTTGAATAATTATATATCTGAAAAAATTCGAAATTTTTGAGAGTTGTACCTGGGACCTTAAGGTTATAAAGCAAGTGTCATACAGGCTGAGCCACTGTGATCTTACGTACACATAGAAGCTATTTAAATTTACGTCGTCGTTTAGTTACACATGTTATGCAATTAAGCAATATTTATAAAATAATTCTGTTCAAAAGAATGATTTAAAGACCAGTTTAGATCGATATGTAGTTATTAGAAAAAATAAAATACAAATTGGCAAAGACCATGTTTGAGAAGTCAGTCAACATCAATGTAGAGAATGTAAAAATTAAAGTTATTATGGTGATTTAAATCTTTAGGTACCGAAGATCACGGTGGCTGGGCGGTAAGGCTTCATAACCTAAAGGTCCCGAGTTCAAGTCTCAGAGATTCCGAATTTTTTCAGTAATAAAGTTATTTAAAATTGAGTTCTAGGCCCATCTCATAAAGAAAGAATGATAGAGCAAACGTAGAGTCATTCTTAGTTTCTTCAAATTTATTTACATTTATCAATATTTTTTTTGTATTTCCTAAAGTTTCTTAGTTTTTCTTAGTTATAACTTTTGCCCGGGTAAATATACATAATTAAATACTTGTGACTCACCCATCTCTTTGTGCAAATATTAATCTATCCCGAGTTAAAATTCTCTCATCAGATGATTCGTCATAAGACCCGTCACTTAGATCGACATCCAAGCAGTTAATCGCTTGCTTTTGAGAGGTTCGCCGCTCTTCTTCCTCTCTACTCTTGTTTCTATTGACGTTCAATCTGTCTCCCGCATTTTTATGCCAATTCGGACACATGAGCTCAGGATCGCTCGTTCTTCTGCTAATGTGTTTTACTGGTACATTATTAAAGAAGTCGTCAAAAATGAAATTATCTGCGATGCTTGTCTGATTTCTGGCATCTATATCCGGTGACAATATTGGCTTATTAATCAGACCGTATAGATTTGCGGACAGTGATCTAACAGCCCGTTTTTTCTTTAAGCCAAAAGAGAACGGCGAGGTACAATTACTACTTCCAATAATACTGCCATGAAGAAGTGAGGGGCTGGGTTGTCGACTGCTACCAGACGACAGGGCATCTTTGCGCAAATTACGGAACGCCAGGTCATCAGTCACGAGATCTGGTTCACAACTCGGAATATATGGAGAACGTGAACGCTCAGATTTCATAGGATTTGTGTGCAAGTAGTCTGACTCAGTGGCTGTAGTAATGGGGCCCAAAGGTATTCCAAACGGCGGCTGTGGCTCTACTACCTGTTTTAAAATAAAAAATTATTTTTAAGTCATTCTGATAAAAAGTTTAATCGTTATTGAATTAAACAAATTAAAAATAATAATATCTCTAGTATTAGCCTATAAAATTTGATATACGCTATTTTTCTACTCAGTACCTTAAGAGTATTATTAGCGTATTGCATGCTGCGAAAGACGACGTCGTCCAATGCGACATCCGGCTCTTTTCTACAAGATTTTCTTTTGGGATCGATGTAACGCATATCTCGACGAGACGGTATAGGCGATGTTATTAAATAACTAATACTAGATAAAAACGACTGACCGTCCATGGAAGGAGGTTTCTCTTTGGGATGCATCCGCCTATAGGCCATGTCGTCTTTCAGTCTATCAGGTGCTTCAGCCATTTCTCTGCAATTGCTCTGTATTATGATAATAAAGACATACAATATTAGTTATAAACAAGTAGCTGATGTTGACTAGAATTGAAGTCGAATACCAAAAATATGGCTCAAACCTTAAAAATATTAATTGTGAACGAGTAGCAAAATTTGAGCTACTCTTATAGAATAAAAGTTTTATTGCACACCCGACCGAAATAGCCACTTTTTGCGCCTGAAAATCGGGACAAAAGAAGTATATTTTTCCCGTAAACCTGTTTGCGGGGCAAAAGTACATTCAGCAGGGGAAAAGTAAAAGCAGCGAGTCAAAAGTAAAATTAGTGGGGCAAAAGTAAAATTAGCGAGGGAAAAGTAAAATCAGCGGAGCAAAAGTAAAATTAGCGGGCCACTACATTTTTTTTCGTTTTAATGACTGAAACAAAAATATAAAAAAGCAAGTAGACTTCGATTTTCGAAAGTAGAATAAAGTACTATTTGCAACAAAGGTCGAAAGTAACAGAGTTTTCCCGCTGGTGGGTTTACTGCCCTCGTGAAAAATCGGCTACTTTCGACCCTTGTTGCATAATGTACTATTTTTTTTACTTGGAATCATTAATAATCCCTGAAAGTTAAAAAAAGAAGTCAACATAAACAAGTTTGAGTCTCACCGAAGTCTGATCAACGCATGCTGTTCTCCTGGAAGATGAATCCTCATTACCGTGAAGATCCAGGCTGGCTGTCAATCCTTTATAATGAAATTCCTCCATCGTTCGTTTCTCAGCTCTCTCTAGTAACTCTTCATCGCCGAGTTGCAGACTATTGTATATAGCCTCCAATTCGCACAGCGCCTCTTCCAAATTTTTCGAACTTTGCCTATCGTTTAGCTGCTTTTTCATGGTATCCACTAGCTTATTATGAGGCATGTAGTTAAGATTATGGTAGTCCTGCGGCGACGACGGCTGGCTTCGATATTTAGCTTGGTTCAAATCCAAGAGCGGAGATTGGTTTCTTTCGATCAAAGATTTTGTTACTCCAACAGTTGTCTAACAAACGATCAAAATGTTTTCTTAAGTTAATACGGTATAACAAAAAAAAAATTAATTAAGAACAAACGTGAGAGAGTTAATCCTTTTCAAGGTGTAACTCTCCCACGTTTGTTCTTAATTATTAATTTTTGGTAAATATGGATGGTAACAAGTATAATTTTGTTTGCCAAAAAGAATTATAAGAGTCAATGTAATGTGAACAAAGTAATGCGAAGTATAATATACCATATTGAGCGATTCTCTCAATGGACTTTTGGGCGGACTGAGAGATAGTAGACATTCTTGCTGGGCTGAATTATTATTGGCACTCCGAACTTCGGACTTTTCTTTTTTCGAGAGGCTTGTGCCTGTGTAAGAATCATCCTTTATGAACTGAGTCTCCGACGGTGGCCTCTGCACGTACCCTAACATTTGCTGATACTTGTCCATCGGGGTTCCGTTTATGAGTACGCGAGACGTATGATCCCTCGAGGGTGGCTTTGGTGGCACCAGACTGGTCGAAGGAGATACTTCGTCGTCGAAACCGTGGCTGCTGTCGGGATGAATCTGAGATTTGAGTGTTCCACGGCGATGGTGCTGCTGGGCTGGATAGGTTTTGTGCATTCTTTGCTGCTGCTGCTGATGATGATGATAATGACAATTATGATGATTTGCGTCCATATGATGATCAAACTTGGAGAAGTACTGAAGCGTCTGCTGGACCAGAGGATTTACCCCAATATCCGATTGTGAAGCGTATACGTTTTCCTTGGATGAGTCACTTACGAGACTGATTTTCCCGTTCTTGGGAGCTAAAGCTTCGTTACAGTGACAAAATTGAAATGAGTTTTAAAAAAACATGTAAAAGAATAAGAAGAATGCATACTTACTGGTAGTTTGACTCTTGTGAGCTCGGTCAATCCGCTGGAAAACGTCTGGCTTAGTGACTTGTGCTATCAGCAAGAGCTTATGAACATCAGCAATGGATGGATGCGGTTTGACGGAGGCGTTAACAATTCTCTTGAAATACCTCTCATTCCTCGAAGCTCTGGAGCGACGCTTGCCGTTACTGTTCTCGGCTTTTGGTAGGGGTACGTTGCCGAGAGGTTCCTCGGTGCTGCTCTCATCCATGCTGCTGTCGCCGACACAGAGCTGGTCGCGCTTAGCTTCGACGCGCGCCTTGACCTTGTCCTTGCGCAGTCGTCTAGTGCCGCCGGCCTCGAGCGAGCCGTCGCTGCTGCGCGAGTAGACGGAATTGCCAGTTACTCGCGCCTCGAGCGCATCCAGGCTCTGGCTCTGATTCATGTTGGCGTTTAGCAGATCCTCGTCGCTGTTTTCGTTGTTATTGTTGTTGTCGTTATTGTCGTTGTTGTCGTCGTCGTTGCAATAGATAGCCGCCGGTGAGTAATCGATACCTTCGCGACTCTTGAAAGTATAACCAGATGATTTTGAGACGTCGTTCTTGGACTTGCCTTTTCGGGAGAGAGAATTCACAGAGTTTTAATTACAGGCAAGCCGATGTTGCGTACAAGTGTTATGAGTGAATACAAAGTGGGCTTGATCCTCACCTCCGTATCGCGGGTGGTGTCTCTCGAAGGGCTCCTCTAGCGAGGAGGACGAAGAATGAGCATCGAGTATTGAGGAGAGCTTTCTAAAGAGACCATCAATGGACCACTTTTTCGAGCTTCGCTTGTCCTGTGCTGGCGATCTGGTTAGCGGACTCGCAGCGTTATTCGCTACTCTGCGTGTGGGAGGCAGCAAACTGTCCTCTCCGGCTGATGCTGCTGCTGATGATGATGATAATGATCTGTCATTATTCTGCCTGCACTTATCCATCTATATACATATGTATAAGACTGTAGTTGATGTTGAGTGATCGACGGCATGCAACGGAGCCTCATTGGGCGAATCTGTCATCAGAAGGAAAAAAAATATCATCAGGCGCAGAACGATCAGTGTGCTTTGTATGATTGCAATAGTGATTTGTGGGTATGTCGCGCATAGTAGGTAGGTATAAGGTATAACGTACAACGTACATCTTATATACACTACGACTCAGGTTGATCCGCAGATGTGTGTGTGTGTGTGTGTGTGTGTCGGGGAGGGGGAGAATTTCGGATGCATACATGTGCTTATAACGCCGCATCATTGATTGTCGTGTATACTTTCACTGTATATACATGTTCTATTTGTTGTACTTGACTCCCAAAAAAAATTTCAGCGAGATTGCTTCATTTCGCTTCGAGTTCTAGCTGGTCAAAATTGAGGTTTTAAGCAATTTTTGCATTTTTTGCCTATTTTCAATGATTTGTAGCTCATAAGGGATGCATTTTTAACTAAAACTACCCCGATACTTTTTTTGTGAAATTTTCTGAATTTTTTAATAAAAAATTTATTAAAGTCCTATGTCTGCTAAGACTACGTTATTTGCGTTTTAAACCTTAAAATATGAAAATCTTTTATCGTAAAGTCTATGAAGATACCTTTTTGTAGTATAAAGTAGCTGTAAAATTTCAGAATGTGCCTAACCTTCAACTAAAAGTTATGTAGAAAATAAACATGATATAATGTCTTACATGCAAATTTGACACTTATGACCTAGTGCATTTCATGTCTAACGATACGTATACCCGATATCGGGTATTTTTATTGGAAAATTCAGAAAATTTCACAAAAAAAAAGTATCTGGGTAGTTTCAGTTAAAAATGCATCCCTTATGAGCTACAAATCATTGAAAATAGGCAAAAAATGCGTAACCCGCTTAAGGGGTCAAGCCTGGGTTAAATCCTGCAAAAAAAAAAAAAAAAACAAAAAGATATTCTTCTTACCAACAAATTTTTTATTTCATGTAATTTGAAAAAAAAATTCTATCAAAAATATATAAAACATACACCATTTTTATCAAAAACATGTTTATACCTTGTAAAATAATTGAACAAAATTCATGATATTTCACTACATAAATAAGTGTTTTTAGTCACTTGCCATGGCTTTCTGAAAGATCCGGGCCGTCTTATTTACTCCATGCGGGCTTAAAATGTACCTTAAACATACCCCCTCAGACTGAACGGAGACATTTCTAAAACATATTAATTAACCATTGTTAGCAATAAAAATTTTTTGGTAAGAAAAATATCTTTTTGTTTTTTTGCAGAATTTAATCCAGGCTTGACCCCTTAAAACCTCAACTTTGACCAGCTGGAACTCGAAGCCAAATGAAGGAATCGCGCTGAAATTTTTTTTGGAAGTCAGGTACAACATATAGAACACATGTATACAGATTAGGCCAAAATAAAAATTTTCATCTTCGATTTCACAGGGCCGGAATCCTTTAAGCTCAACTCGTTTATGTATGGTGCATGGGCATATGATATCGTGCGACAGACATATCGTGTCGAAGACACCATAGGCTTGTTGTCCCACAACATATGGCAGACGGTCATGACTGGCGTGAGTGCGAGCATCTTCCGATTAGTTCTCATAGTCGTGACCGGCACTCACGTCAATCATGACCGTTCGTCAAAAGTTTTGGGGGATGACAAGCTGCGGTGTTCGATACTATATCGACGCTCCTAACGAAGACTCGCACGCGTTTCGGAACAACCGCGAACGCCAGCACCGAAAGTTATTTTGTGACGAAAAAAAGAATGAAATGAGGGCTTGTAACGAAGGATCGCACGAAAACCAAGATTGCCGCGATGACTAGCTCACTAAGAAACCTTTGCATCGAATAGTAGTATGTGTTGCGAGCTCGCAACGATAATGAAAACTCACTGTCTTCCATGCGGCGAAAACTAACTCCAAAACCGGATTTCAGACGAAGAGAAGCACGCTCTGTCGTCTATGCGGCGAAGACTAGCGCGTGAATCAAGTCGCGCCGAATTTTAGTAAGCTCGCGCGCGTAATCCTAAAAATCGGATAATATTTATATGTATATTTGACAAGTGTGTGTGTGTGTGTATGTGTGTCTCTATATATATATATATATATATATATATATATATATATATATATATATATATATATATATGACTAAATAAAAAAAGAATTTTATATACAATTTATATATAAATTATATAAAGTTTATATCTTTATTACTTGAATTGACAAATTTTTGTTATACACCATTTTTACATGCGATATTCAATCTCGTCATATTGATCTGTTATTGTTGTACTCGGCAACGTTTTAGGCGATTAGCGGGAGAGAGCTAAAAGGCAATAATGTATCAAAATCAGAAGAAGAGGAAAAATTAGATCAAGTTAGAATAGAAGATCTTTTTATGGAGAGATTTTGTTTTTTATTTTAGTTGATAATAATGTGCTTCTTTTAGTGCGCCAATTAATTTGTAATTCGACTGAATCTCTAATACTTCATCCTCAAATAAATATTGATCTAGGCGATATTCTTATTCCAATGCGTCCGACATGTACTTGTATTCTTTTACCTATACCTTTTACTGTTGAACAAATTCGACGAAAAACACTTGTTCTATGATAGCTACGTATGTATACCACCTAATTTATTCGGAAAAAATCGCAATTTTTGAATATTGCATGTAAAACGGTTTATAAAAAAATATTTTTAATCGAAGTATTAAAAATATATAAATTATATACTATAAACGTTTTTATTTGTTTATATATAAACTTTATATAATTTATATATAAATCATATATCAAATTGTTTTTTTATTTGATTATATATAAATTATATATAGTTTACTACGCCACGAAGGCGAATTTGAGAAGCAGACGAAGCCGCGGCGCCCGTGACACTATTTACTTCTATATTGGTGTTTATTTTTCATGATACAGGAAAAAATGCTTATCGTTACTGTTCGTGAGTTTTTTTGGCTTGTCGGTATGTTTTCTGAGCTAAACTATGATGTTCAACGAAAATATTTGTAGAAAAGCCGTTTCGTTTCATAATAAGCGAGTTTATATATCACGGACACTTAAAACAGTATCGTCAGTATCTCTACTTTTTTCTCCAGTGTGGTAGGACCGTGAAGTCTACCGCACAAGCTATTATGTGTAATATAGTTGGGTATCGCTTTCCCACAGATTTCTATTCGCCTTGTTAACGCACCATCAGCGCCAACTAGTGGTAAAAAATGGAAACCTAGGTAGGTTGTAAATTTCGGGTGAGTACATACGTTTTCACATAAAGAATGTAAAAAGTTAACAAAAAAAAATTAAGACATTGGTGTTATATGCCACAGTACAAATTTTATAAAAGTAGGTCACTCCACAGACTCCCTAAAAATGAAAAATTACCCAAGAAATGGGCAATTGCTTGCAAGATTGGGAAAAATATAATCTCCAATATGTCCGTCTGCTCCAACCATTTTCGACGAGAGGATTATATGTCTCGTAAGTTTGTTTCAAAAAGTTGTTGTTTGAGATCAGTACACGTATCTTCTAAGAACACCCACACAGTGCTTACATTTTCCACTCTGCCCAGCTGGACACGAATCCCAAACATCCAAAACATTACCAATCTTGTTGCTCTGTGTCTCTCGTCGTCTGCTCTTTTTGGCAAGCCTCTCATGAAATAAAAGTAAATTTGTCTACAGTAAATTTCAAATGAAAGATCGAGTGCTTGTGTACGTGTCCAGCTGGACAGTGTGGAAAATGTCAGCACTGTGTGAGTGTTCTTATGTACTTAAACAGGTGCGTATAACCATTATCATAGTATGGATGACAATTTTCAATATTTTTTTTTCTATTTTGATCCTATGGTACGCATGACAATTTTCAATACAGTTTTTTTTTCTATTTTAAGAGTTTCTGTTTCAAGTATACAAGAAGCTACGTGTACTGATCTCAAATAAGAACAATTGTGTGTTTAACGTAGTATAGTTTTATATCAGCTAATCGCTCGTGATTACATACAGATTGTTGCAAGGTATATCATAGTCATTACATGTATATGCTCATACGATTATTATATATTGTCCCATGTACTTTCAGGGGTTATGTATATATAACAAGAACTTTTTGAAACAAACTTACGGGACATATAATCCTCGCGTCGAATATGGTTGCAGCAGACGCATATATTGAAGATTATATTTTTCCCAATCTTGCAAGCAATTACCCATTTCTTGGGTAATTTTTCATTTTTAGGGAATCTATGGAGTGACCTACTTTTAAAAAATTTGCACTGTGGCACATAACACCAATATCCTAATTTTTTTTGTTAACTTTTTCCATTCTTTATGTGAAAACGTATGTACTCTCACGCGAAATTTACAACCTACCTAGATTTCCATTTTTGGCCACTAGTTGGCGCAGATGATGCGTTAACAAGGCGAATAAGCTGCGCAGAGTAAAGGTGTTTACATTGTCTGCTTGAATTTAAGATTATGTTTTTAACAGCTGCTGCACTGTCGCTCCACAAACTTTCTGAGTGTTCAGGGTCGCTGATTACGGGGCCCAGGAAGTGGATTTCGTGACTTTCCGTGCATACATGCAAATATCGTTTCGCGGTAGCCGATCACGCTCGGTGTCTATAGGTGACAAGGGTCTTCGATTACGAGGCTGTCGAAATATATTGCCGCTGTAGACTTTCGTATCCACGTATCTGTTATGTATGTGTGGCGCTTTTGGTCGACACAGCTCGGCCCGGCAGTTCGCATCGAACCTCGAGAGTGAACAAACGTGCTCTTATACTTATGAACCTTACTTCTGTCAATAAAGCTTGCCTTTACCTAGATGTGTGTTACCTTTATTCGTACCTCAAATACATTACAGTATCAATATCTGCCATGAATGCGGTCTAGGGTGACCGATAACAAAGTCCTGCAGTGCGCACGACTAGTAGTAGTAACGACGTAGTAACGACTTTGACAATAACCGAACCTTCGGTAGTGATGAAAAATCACTTGCAACCTGCACCAAGCATCATCATGGAACGATACAAGTTCAAGGAGTGCAGACAACAACAAGGAGAAGATGTCAAGAGTTACATGGCGAATCTCAAGAAGATGTCAACGTTTTGCGAATTCGGAAGCAACTTGGAAAATAATTTACGCGATCAATTCGTATGGGGATTGACCAGCGAAGCAACAAAGAAGAAGCTACTCGGTGAAAAGGATCTCACATATCAAAAAGCTCTCGAGTTGGCACAATCCTGGGAAACGACGGGACGAGGCGCAGCAATGATGCAGGGATCAACGGCGGCGCCCGCAAGTTCGGACATGCTCAACGCGGTTCGAGACAAAGGATATCAGGCGAGTAAGCGTGAGACCGGTCAAAGTTCGCAGAACTGTTTTTGTTCTGGCCGCGCTAACCATGTCAAATCGGAATGTAGATACAATGATTATAAATGTAATCAATGCGGCCGAACGGGTCATTTGAAGTCTGTTTGTAAACAGAAAGTAGAATCGAATGCGGGATTGTTGGGTAAGAAAAACACGTTTACTAAGAATAGCGGTGATACAACAGAAAAACAAAATTATATAGATGAAAATGATTCTGTCAATGAAACATTCGATCACTTATTTTATTTTAGTGCGAATGAAAAGCGTGATGTTCCTATGCATGCTAAGGTTTTAGTGGAAAATGAGACGATGAATTTTGAAATAGATACGGGTTCGCCTATCACGGCTATGTCGGAAAAAATGTACAAAAACAATCCGAAATTATATGATATGAAGTTAGAAAAATCTGAAAGAGTTTTTAAAACGTTTCATGGTAGTAGTATCGTACCACTGGGAGTATTACAAGTGAATGCTAGTTTCGCGAACTGTAGTGAGAAACTCGAGCTTTTTATTTTGCCGGGTTACAGTGATACGACAATACTGGGGCGACAATGGTTAGGAGCACTTAAAATCGTACATTTTGACAGAGAAGGAAGTAATTTGAACATTCACTCACTGCAGTCCAGCAGTACGAT
>QLSS01000531.1:48850-70670 GCA_024372645.1 Trichomalopsis sarcophagae | reverse complement strand
ATATTGTTGTGTTAAATACCAGCCAGTCAACTTAAACTGTTAAATAATGATAAATATTGTACATAAAATATATATTTTACATTCAAAAGGAAATTAAATTACGTTTTACTTATTCCTGATCCATTTATAAATTATTAGATGAACAAAAAATATAACTATAAAATTATTATTGCCATCATGCGTTAAACAAGTTCTATATTTGATAGTTTCTATAAATATCATATGAAGTTATCACTTTTGTCGGGCGTCCCGTGACGCACACGTTTTTTTTTTCACAAAAAAAAATTAAAAAAAAGGAAACAACTCGTCTAAGATTAAATTCCGGATCCTTGAAGTCAGGAGCTGAGCGCGCTGCCACAGAGCCAGCGTACACTTATATCCGGCCATACTTTTATTCCGGACAAATAACAAATATTTCTATTTTACGCGTGTATTCGCTCTGTGCGGCTTACTCGGACGTAACAGCATGCAGACTAGGAGCGAGTGATGGCGTAATATGTACGTAGGTGTGAGATGTCGAATGTACGAATAATTTCGGCGGCTCGATTCGCGCTCGCTTAGCTTACTATAAAAGGCCCTGCGCGTCCTAGCGTATTCACTAGATCTAACGCAATTGAAGCGTTCTAGTCTCTACTCAAGGGCAATTTACGTGCATCTAATAATAAACTTTATATCACCGGAGAAAATACTTGCGAATTTATGTTAAAATGATTAAAGAGTATTAAAGAGTATCGTTCAGAAACAAATATAAAATATAGACTGAACATTACATTTATAAAAGTCATTGTAATTTGTCAAAGATCGTGCAACAAAAAACAACGTATTTATTTATATTGTTAAAAAAGAATAGCTGCAATATTTACGCATTATTCATATTAAAAAGAGTTTACTCAATATATGAATCCGCTCTTTTAAACATAAACCAAAGCGACTTTATTATTGAAATATTTCTCCACTACATGGTATCCCGGACCTTTCTAATATTATAATAATATACTATTATATAGTAGTACATTTCTATTTATCAGATTTCAGACGCAGATCAGTAAATGATTACTGCTCTTTTCTCAAATCTAAAATCATATACGCGCACTGGACCGAGAAGAGTCGTGACCGTTTCAAGATGCAAATGAAAAAGGAACAGTGAGCTGGAATGGGATAATGAAAAAATAAACATCCTCAATGATGGGGACTTGTGGGATACAGATAGATCCAGAAGAAAGGATGCTGCAGGAGCGAGGGTGTATCTCCAACAGCCCGGCAAAAAAACAATCCTGCCGCTAGGTCGACACGCCACCATACTACAAGCGGGGCTAAATGTTATTATGGGGCCTACAACAAGAGTGCTCTCCAAGCACTAAACAACTTTACTACTAAATCTAGGCTGGCATGGGACTGTTTTCAGACTCTAAACAGACTATCACTCAAGGCCAGGGTCACACTATTATGAGTCCTGGGACACTACAGTGTTAAGTGAAACATGATAGCAGATGACGCAGATGACTTGGCGAAGTTAGGCGCGAAGAGCAGTCTAATAGGGCTAGAGCCAGCTAGTGGACTCTGTTCAAGTCTGATCAAAGGGGAGATCAGGCAATGGGCAATAAATAAGGCAAACCAAATCTGGAGGCAAATCGCCACGCGCGACAAAACCAAAGCCTTCGTGACGACTAATAATGCGAAAAACCGATCCACAGTAACATGTAATGGGACTATTACATGTTACTGTGAAGTAGGGATCCATTCTGTAGATTCTGCTGCATGGAGAAGGAGACACCCGATCACCTACTGTGCAACTGTCCATAGCGGAAAAGAGGTAACGTCACCTAGTTGCCCCTCTCCTAGAAGCGAAAGAGGTTTAGGCCAAACACACAACCCGAATTTTCTCATTCTGGGAGACGATTGGCGCTTGAAATAGCAACTGAATTAATTTGAGGGACGCCAAGGGATTACCCACGTATATTGTGGTCTGAAGCAGCCCGACTACAATACAAATAATAATAATAATAATAATAATAATAATAATTTTTTTTTTTTTTTTTTTTTTTTTTTGAGATGGGGGAAAGCGTTTAATCGCCAGATTGTGGGACTCCCGCTTACCTTCGGACTACCCACTAAAACCCACCTCCTCAGTGCAGACCCGCCGGCTGCGCCCCGCAGCTGCTGCTGCAGACCGGAGGAGACACCTCTTTCCCTGACCTTGGACCACCCCGGCACTAATCTCAAAGAATACTTCGGGTTGGGGCCAGCTATTTACCTTTACGGCACACTTCTATTTCGGCCTCTTTTTATTGAAGGTCAGCCCACTTGTGCCGAAGTATTTTTTTGACAGGCGGGCCACCTTCTCCCCATTTTCTTTGCGGGCCAGCATATGGGGGACGATGTCCGGCGTTAGGTGGACGCCATCTTCCCCCAGGCCCGCTCGTTCGTCCCTCCACTTTTCGCAGACGAAGAAAGTGTGGAGGGCGTCATCTTTCGGCGACGCGCAGTATAGGCACCGCGGGTCCGTCGCCTTTCCCATTCGGCGTAGATACGCGCGGAAGTATCCGTGACCAGTCAGCAGTTGGGTAAGGTAAAAGTCCACCTCGCCGTGATGCCGACCGATCCACGGGGAAAGCTAGCCGATCAGCCTAGCCGTCCACCTTCCGCGTTTCCTGCTCCCATCGTTGCTGTCATGAGAGCAAGGCCTGCTCTCTAGCCTTCTCCTTGGCCTTCGCTTGGCCAAGATCCTCCTTTCTTTGGTGGACGAACTTTCGCTCTTGGGCAAGGAGGTCAATTGGTATGATCCCCACCACTACTAGGGCGGCCGGTTCCGAGACCGTGCGGTATGAGCTTGCCACTCGTAGTGCGCATCGGCGCTGGACCGATCCGACGCGCTTGCGATGGATTTCGTATTGCAGCGAATCGGCCCAGACCTCTGCGCCGTATAACATAATGGACTCTGCAGTCCGCAGCAGCAGACGCCTGAGGTCCACCAATGTTGGCCATCATCCTGCTCAGTGTCGTCACCACTACGACCGCTTTGTCCGCTGCTTTCCTTATTTGTTCTCCGAAGGTGAGCCTGGTATCCAGCGTCACCCCCGGGTACTTTACTGCTGGTTTTGTCTTTACTGTCAATTCTCCATTTTTTACCTCATGTATTTTTGGTATGTGCTTTTTTGTTAGAAGCACGATCTCGGTTTTAGCCTCCGCTAGCTCCAGCCCGTGATCGCCCATCCAGCGGCGGACGCGGCACATCACCTGGTCGAGCCGCGACTGGGCTAACTCCATATTCCTCGCTACTATGGTAACTGCCACGTCATCAGCGTACCGGACCAGGGAGCAGCCCTCTGGCATCTCCAACCTGAGTAGCTCATCGTGGGAGATATTCCATAGGTCGGGACCCAGAATGGAGCCCTGGGCCGCTCCTGCTGTCATCTCACATCGCTTTTGTCCCTCTGAGGTGTCGTACAGGATGAAGCGATCCTTTAGGTAGTTTCCGATGTTTTGGAGAAGGTACTGTGGTACCCTGAAGTCACGCTCCATGGCCTGCAGCACGTCGGACCATCTCACCGAGTTGAATGCGTTCTTGACGTCTAGCGTCACCAGGAGACAGATTGGGCGAGAAAAATGAATCCCGCTTTCCGTACTGATAAGGTGGTGGAAAATAAATACACTATTAAGTATTTATTAAGTGTAATTTAATATAATAAAACGTAAGATTACATAACAATTATATTCAGCGTGATGCTACTACCGAGGACTCTATGTAGTTTCTGTCAACTCTCTTTCAAGCGAGCACGCTGGAACTAGAGTTCCCTATCCACTCTCTCTCACTCATACATCACGCGCTCACACGAACACCGCTGACTCGTGCACTAGCACAAATGTACTTATACTTAACACGTACTTCTGGCCACCTCCACTACCTCCTGAACCGCCTCTATGGTAGACTTTCCTCTCCGAAAGACAGCACGGCTTTCGGAGAGGTCACCGGCTGCCTGCAGCGGCGCATGCAGCCGGGGTCTTATCATCTTTTCCAGGAGTTTCCCGGGAGTGTCTAACATGCACAGAGGTCGATACGACGTTGCCGTGTCTGATGGTCCTTTGCCCTTACTTATCAGTACCAGTCTTGCCTCTTTCCAGCCTGAATAGAAAATTCCTGCCTGGGGGCAAGAGTTGTACATGCAAATCAAGAGCTCCGAGTGGCTTTTTGCCACTGCCTTGAGCACCTTAGCCGGAATCCCGTCTGGTCCCGGTGCCTTTTTATTTTTAAACGTTCTTACCGCTGCGTCGAGTTCCACCCTTGTGAAAGGCGGAATCTCTAACGTCAGCGGTTCCTGCGGGCCATCAGGTCGTTTTGAATGGACTGGAAAGAGGGCACGGACAATTTCGTCCATAGCCGCTAGGCTCATAGGGGCGCTCTTGGCGAACGCCCCCACTTTGCGCATGACTATTTTGTATCCTCGTCCCCATGGATCGCTGTTAAGATCCTCCCGCAGGCTCTCTATGCATCTCCTTTTATTCGTCAGGATTCCCGGCCGAGGCTCTTTCTGGCCGCTTGATGTCCGGCGATCTTCAGACTAGATTTGGGATCCTGCCTCTTTTTTGCCTTCTTGGCTTCGCGCCTTAGATGAAGGCATTTTGAGCGCAGATCCGCAATCTCGCCCGTCCACCAATATGCAGGACGTCTTCCGCCCGCTATTTTCTTGATAGGCACCGCCTCTTTGCAGGCTCGCTGGATTAAGCGCATAATCGCGCCGACTACCAGCTCTGCCCGCTCTGAGGCGGAGCTTCCATCAGGTATCTCCACCCGGGTTTGCTGACCGCGTTCTAAAGCCAGAGCCAGCTTTTCAGTGTCCATCTTGTCAACGTTCCATCTGCGGCAATGCCTCCGCGGAGCCACCTCGAGTGGCGTATCATCACGAATGCAGAACGTGATGAACTGGTGATCGCTGGCTGTATAATCTTCGATCACCTGCCAGTCCCGCACGTGCGCAACTAGGCGTTCCGTTGCGAATGAGACGTCGATTATGGTCTCTCTGCATCCCGGTCTCCTAAAGGTCGACGTGGTGCCGGTGTTGAGCACCACCAGCCCCAGTCTGGACGCCATGTCCATGACTCGTCTTCCCCTAGAGTCGGGATGAGGTTCACCCCACTCGAGAGCTTTGGCGTTAAAGTCTCCGGCCACTATCAGCTCACCCTCCACGTCTCTGACCACGTCCTCCAGGGCGTCTAATTTCTCCTGGAAACGCCTTATTTCCTCGTTTGGGGTGAGGTAGCAGCTGACGTAGGTCACGCTCCCACGCTTTTTTTTGCGACCTGATCTGCGGAGTGATGGGTGGCTGTGTCAGGGACCCTTTCACCCTGTCGATTAACAACCTCTTGGCTTTAATGGTGGACCTTCGGTCCTCCTCAAGCAGATCCAATTTGCTCTGTAGCTTGGGAAGCCCTTCCTTGATCGTTCTATTGACGTTGGGTTGCTTTTTTAGGGCATCCAACATCTCTCCAATCAAGGTCTTAATGCTCGAGAGGATACTCTCGCCCTTAGCCTCAGCAAGGGCTAGTTCCTGTCGTAAAACCACCAGCTCCACCTTGGAGCTGGCCTGCTCCTCCTGCTTCACTACCTGTAGGAACATCGTTGTCATTAATATGACTGATGAACTTACCCTGTCTTCTACTCCCTCCTTGTTCGTTTAGAGATGCCATGCTGAAATAATAAACTTCATCCCGGTATGTGTCCGACCCTCTGGATCCCCCCGTCTATGGAGGCAGCTGACATGGCCCGGGCTTCGGCCCTAATGCGCTGCCAGACTGGGGACATCATACCTGAATATAGCTCGCGCTAACACCCTAGCACACCTCTGCTCTCTCGAGCCTCACACCCCGAGCAAGGTATTCGGTTCTCTGGAGAGTTTATAGCAGGCGACAAGCGATACCACGCACTCGCCTCAGCCGATTGACCGACACTGGCTAGGGTAAGACTCCCGTCTTACCGTCAGCGGGAGCCAAAGGGATCTCCTTCTGGCAGCTCACGGGACGCACCGCACGGCCAGCGCGGCTGTTCACCATTAGTGTGAGAGCAGCATTCCTCCGATGCAGGCATCAGTAACTCACTCTTAACTCTCACTCTTATATATTTGGGAGATGCCCGTTTATAGAGCCCCCTAATTCACTCGGTGACCATTCTCTCCACCAGGACGATACCCTTTTTACGGGACCTCCATGGCTTGCGTATTCTCGTTTCCCGGAGGGTGCCCGTTTATCAAGGTCTCCGGTAGTGCGTGCCTTCCTGTGTCTCTCTGTAACCGGTCAAGGTCTGTCTATAGGACCTACGGCTCCGACTGTTGTTGGCATATAGCTTGCATATTTGGTAGCCCTTTCTGCTACTACAGCACATCTCCGTTCCGTGCGCGGACTCATTCAGTACTCTTTTTAAGGAGTTTCTTACATTCGACTCTCAATTTTGCCCTCCTTCTAACGTGCCTTACATTCATTCCCTCGGGCGAATGCTGCTCTCGTAAACCCATTACCCGACCGACAGTGTAGATGGAAAAAACTGCCACTGTCCTCGTCAAGGTGCGAACAACGAATGGGAATAATAATAATAATAATAATAATAATAATAATAATAATAATAATAATAATAATAATAATAATACGGAACGCTTTCAACTCCGCGAGGTGGACCGACATTCTGGAGGCGTTGGAAACAACCTTCCGAGTGCCGGCCTACCTGGCGCGAGTTGTAAGAAGTTATTTACAGGATTGGTACTTGACGTACGAGAGAACGGATGGAATGCGACGAAAACGGGTGACGGCAGGGGTGGCACAGGGCTCCATTTTGGGTCCTGACTTTTGGAACGCACTGTACGACAGTATATTGAGACTGGACATGCCAGACGACACGTGCCTCATCGCGTACGCGGACGACGTGGCAGCCGTCATAACCGCACGTGACGCCCACTTGGCTCAGCTGAAACTGAACCAGGTGATGAGACGCGTAGACAGATGGATGACAGAGCACGGACTGCAACTTGCATTGCAAAAGACTGAGTTGCTGCTACTCACTAGAAAACGGATCGTGAAGATAATACCGATAACTGTGGGAACGGAACCGATGACAACCAAGAGCTAAGTTAAGTATCTGGGGGTGACCCTGGACACGAAACTGACCTTCTGGCCACATATACGTAACGTGACTACGAAAGCAGCAGAAAAGACGAAGGCTCTGAGTAGACTCATGGCCAACACACGAGGTCCCTGACCGAGTATACGAAGACTACTGATGAGCGTCACCCTCTCGATCATGCTCTACGGGGCCGAGGTATGGGCGGACGCGTTAAAAGTCAAGCGACGGGCGAAGGCTATGACGAGTGTACAAAGAACCGGGGCACTAAGGATCGCATGCGCGTACCGGATAGTATCGGAAAATGCGATCTTCGCGATAGCGGGCGTTATTCCGATCGACCTTCTTGCGCACGAGCGGAAACGCTTGTTCGCACGAAGCTCGAGCGTTGGGAGGGCAGAGGCTGCGACGGAAGAACGGACGAATACGATCGAGAAATGGCAGACGAGGTGGACAACGAACGGACAAGGACGTTGTACCCACAGACTGATACCGGAGGTTGGGCCCTGGAAGGACAGGAAGCACGGTGAGGTGGGTTTCTACCTTACCCAATTCTTGTCCGGCCATGGGTCCGGCGGGTTATGTGTGGCTGGGGGCCCTATAAACGGGTTTCTCCCAAGTATGTGAGGAATCGCTGAGGGTCGCTTCCGGAGGGTCTTGCGGTGCAGCAGTGCCCCTTGACTGTAAGTAAATGATGTCCATGAGAGGGCTTCACGACCAACAAGAGCGATTACACTCTGGAGGGTGCTGCCTGTAAAACCAGAAATGCACTGCTGGGCCGCACAATAGTAGGAGGGCCCGAACCCTGCTTAGCCAGCAAGGGAGGCTGCCTTGCACATTGCGCGCAAAAGCTCGCCTTCTGTAGTAGTGCCGGTTGGCAACCGGATGGGACCCTGCTGGGGAGGGGGGGGGGGCAAGGTCGATGCCACCGGACTGCTAGATCGCCTATTGGTTGGGGAAGCTCAGGACGGGATGTCATGCTTACTACTCATTGGGCCTCCTGACCATTACAAAGTACACTCGAACACGTGAAGAAGAAAAGAGGAAAAAAAATGAATGGCACACCACAGAAAGCAGGCTTAACAGTGCAGCCTGTGAGTCAACATCAACGGGAGTCTCCCTGCTCTCTTACTGCGCCGGTAGGAAACCTGGCTGACGCAGCGGACAATGCGACAGGAACTAACAAAGGAACGGAAGTAATTCTCGGAACAACACCAACTAGCTGGGAGGCTGCGGAGAAGAAGTTGCAAGAGCAACTCTTCGCAATAAGCAGCAACCTAGTTAAGATGCGGGCGCAGTCAACTGTCCAAAAGAATATTAGTCGCGTGGTGACGGACGGTATGAATGAGATTGGTGAGGCAGTGGATGTTCCGATACATGAGCTCCAACGTATGAGGGTACTGCGACAAATGACGTAAACTGAAGGACTGCGGACTGACAAGAAAACGGGGACACCGCAAGTGAAAAGAAATGCGGGTAGACAAACCCCGAGTCCTAAACTGGGAATCCCAGACCAACAGAGGAACCTAGCAAAGGATACTTGGGCAACTGTGACAAACCGAAAAAGGAGAAAAGCGACTACAGGACCAGAAACGAACACAAACGAGAAACCGCAGACGAAGACTAAAGAGTCCAAAGCGCGCAAGACAGACCGACCAAACCTGAAATCCAGGCGAGGTGCGATTCTGATCAAGCCAGCCGAGGGCAAGACATACTCGGACGTCATACGGTCTCTACGACAGAACGTGAACCCGACGGACAGCAAAGTGGATGTTAGAGCGATACGAAAGACCAAACCGGATCGGTACTTCTACAGCTCGACTAAGAGCAAGAACGACAGGCCTTCCAACAGACCCTACAAACTGTACTGGGACAGAGTGCGACAGGAAAGAACATGACCTCCAGGGTGAAGCTGGAATTTATGGACCTAGACTGCGTCACAACAAAAAAGGACGTCTCAGACGCGATCAACCGCGAAATCGGGACCGAGATTGAGCGGAATGTGCATGTCTTTGAAGCAAATAACCGCGGACAGGCGCTAGCTGTCTGTGAGTTTGATGCGAAGGAGGCTACGGATCTGCTCAAGAAAGATCAAATTAAAATCGGGTGGATTAACTGCCGGATACGACCCAGGCTCCGCGTTCAGAGGTGCTACAAGTGCCTTGGTTATGGACGAGTTGGTTATGAGAGTTGACTGCAAAGGACCGGACAGACGCGACTGCTGCTGGAAATGCGGCCAAAAGGGGCATGTGGGCAAGGCGTGTACAAGCACGCCCTCCTGCTTCCTCTGCGTGGGGCGAGCCAATCAAGATCTGGCTCACGTGCCTGGCACGGCCTCGTGTGCAGTGTTTAAAGCAGCACTGACGGAGCACAAGACGAAACAGACAGAATGGACCTGACAATACTCCAATGCAACCTGAACAGGTGCAGCGTGGCACACGCGTTGTTCCCACAAATTGCGGCGGAAACGGACGCGGACGTGCTCGTAATAAGCAAGCAATACAGAAATCTTCCCGAACCAACGTGGATCGCTAGCAGCATGAACACGGCGGCGGTATGGGTACGAGGCATAAACGCGTCGCGGATCACAGACAGCGGGTGAGGGTCGGCACTGTTACCATTGTCAGTGTCTACTTTTCCCCGAATAATAGCGCACGGGAATATGCAGAAAAGCTTGAAGTCCTGGAAGACGTCGTTAGAGACCTCTCTGGCGACGTGATCGTGGCGGGCGATTTCAACGCGAGAGCGATCGAATGGGGTATGCCAGCAACGAACAGACGAGGACGACTCATACTGCAAATGGCCGCCCGACTGGAACTGGAAGTAATAAATGACGGAAACGTGACCACGTACAGACGACCCGGCTTTGGTAACTCTATACCAGATATTACCCTAGCCAAAGACAGTATGCTGACAAGGTTGAGGGGATGGAGAGTGATTGAGGACTACACGGCCAGTGATCACCAGTACATTGTCTTCAGGTTGACCAATGACACGGCCGCGAGGCGAAGACAAAACAGACGGACTACACGATGGGACGTGGGACAGATAAACAGGGTCGAGCTCGCGAGACAACTGTGGAACGTAGCGATACCTTCTGCAGATACATCCCAAGGGCAAACAGACCGAGTCGTGGCTGAACGGAGTGCTAAGGATCTGGAAAAGTATCTGCAGTGTATCTGTAAAGCTACGATGCCACGGAAACAACACAGACAGGACAAATGGCTGACTTACTGGTGGACGCAAGAAATAGCTGAAATCAGAAGTGAATGCCACCGACTACGAAGATAGTCAAAAGACGTAAGGAACAGGGACGAAAGAGACGCTCTTTCGTAGCAACACAAGTTTGCGAGGAAACTACTCAGACACACGATAAACGCCACAAAACGACAGTGCTGGAGACGATTGGAGGACGAAGTAGATTCGGACCCCTGGGGGCAGGGCTACAAGATTGTTACCCGCAAACTTGGCGCCTGAAATCGTGGACACGATGGAGAGGATTGTTGACGGTCTTTTTCCATCCCACCCAAACAGAACTGAAGACACGGACGAGGACAGAGCAATGGAGTGCCCACTTTTCACGGTGGCGGAGCTCGAGAGTGTTGCAGCCAAGCTAAAGCCTCGGAAATCCCCGGGGCCTGACGGCGTGCCTGGTGAGCTGCTGCGGATCATCGTCACCGAACAGCCCGATGCACTGCTGCAGCTCTACAACCGCTGCCTGATGGCGGGAGTGTTTGAGGGTCCCTGGAAGAGCGCGCGGCTGGTCCTTATCGCTAAAAGTAAGGGGGATCCCGCTTCGTCGTCCTTCTATAGACCTCTAAGCCTTCTTAACACACCGGGAAAATTGTACGAGCTATTGCTGCGTCCAAGACTGTTGCAGGCGGTGGAGGTCGCCGGAGACTTTTCGGACCGACAGCATGGATTTAGACGAGGACGCTCAACAATTGGAGCAATAACGGACGTAGTACAGATCATAAACAAGACAAATGACATATGTCATGGAGCCAGGCCAATAGTACTCTTGGCAACACTCGACGTACTCAACGCTTTCAACTCTGCGAGGTGGACAGATATTCTGGGGGCTCTGGAGATAACCTTCCGGGTGCCTGCCTACCTCGTGCGAGTTGTGAGAGATTATCTATGGGACCGATACCTGACGTATGAGACAGCTGACGGCAGGAGTAGCACAGGGCTCAATCCTGTGTCCTGACTTCTGGAACATACTATACGATGGATTACTAAGACTGGACATGCCGGACGACACGTGCCTCGTCGCATACACAGACGCCGTGGCGGCTGTAATCACAGCGCGTAACACCCATTTGGCTCAGCTAAAACCGAACCAGGTGATGATACCTGTAAATACGTGGATGACGGACCACGGACTGCAACTCGTATTACAAAAGACTGAGTTACTGTTACTCACAAAAAAACGGATTGACAGGATTATACCTATGAACGTGGACATGGAACAAATGATGATCAGAAACGAAGTCAAGTACCTAGGGGTGACCCTGGACATGAAACTGACTTTCTGGGTACACATACGAAACACGGCGACTAAGGTAGCACAAATGACAAAGGCCCTGAGTAAACTCATGGCCAATACGCGAGGACCGAAACCGAGTATACGGCGACTACTTATGAGCGTCACCCACTCGATCATGCTCTACTGAGCGGAGGTATGGGCGGACGCGTTGAGAGTCAAAAAGCGGGTGAAGGCTCTGACGAGCGTACAACGGACTGGGGCGTTAAGGATCGCGTGTGCGTATCGGACCGTATCCGAAAACGCGATATTCGTGATAGCGGGCGTGATACCGATTGACTTTCTCGCGCGCGAGCGGAAACGGCTATACGTACGAAGCTCAAACGTAGGGAGGGCAGACACTGTGACAGAAGAATGTACCAAGACGATCAAAGACTGGCAGACAAGATGGACTACGAACGGACAAGGCCGTTGGACACACAGATTAATACCAGAGGTCGGACCCTGGAAGGACAGAAAGCACGGCGAGGTAGACTTCTATCTTACCCAATTTTTGTCTGGACACGGGTACTTCCGAAAGTATCTTTATAGGATGAATAAAGTAACAGGATCGGAGTGTACATACTGTGGACAGGCTTGGGACGACGCAGAACACACATTCTTCGTGTGCGACCGTTGGACTGAGAAACGACAGCGACTCGATACACTACTTGGCACGACGATCACGCCAGACAACGTGACGGTACTGATGACAACCAACGCAGACGCTTGGACAAACATTGCATCATACGTTGGTAGTATATTAAGAGGTAAGAAAGCAGATGGATGTCTGGATAACTGAGTGATAGAGAGAGTGAAAGCGTACAATAGTAGTAATGAATGATCGGAAATGAGGAATGATTGAGTAATGGAAGCGCAAAAGACAGCAGCCCAGTTCGTAGTAATGTGATAAACGTCGGGCGTACCACACTTGGTGCTCTCGCAAGGGAGCATGGGAGCACCAGCTAGTCCGTTACTCGGATTCACAGCCTCCTACCAAAAAAAAAAAAAAAATCAGTTGCAGATTTAAAGCAATTTTTTGTTCAGATATTCCTTAAAACTGATTGTTATATCAAATTTATTACATACGAGTTACTAGAGATCTATTGTTAAAATAATAATATGTATGGTAAATACTTCTTTCATGTTTATATTTAGTAGAAGAAGACAAAACAATGTAATTTTTTAAGAATAAGTTCAAATAAACCAATTTTACCTTCAAAACGATAATAGCTGTAATAAAAATACATATTACGTTCACTAATGTCAGGCATGCGCTTATTAAACCATTGCAAAAAAATTCGATTGGTATATAATCAGCATATATATAAGTATAAGCGCTTGTGAAATTCGCCATTGATTCTCCTTTGATATGTGGTATTTTTGTAGGTTTATATATTATCCAGATACACCCTAGAGCCCAAAATAAACCCTGAAATAAATATATCAAATATTCAAATTATTTATTCGATAAATTTTAATTTCGAATTATTAAGTATTAAAAAATATATATGAGGCAGTTATGTATAAGATATAATTTTGTATGTATTGTAAAATAAGCGTGCAAGAGAAAGGAAGAGGGAGACCTCTCTTTCTCAATTTAAGACTAGGTGCTGAAGTTGCGCTGGAGCTAGTGATCAATCACGTGAGAATTCAAGTGATATATCACGTGATTAATCGTGTGATAAATCACATGATTTTTTCGCTAGGGCGAATTTTTATTAATAAGCGTACTAGCAATGGTTACCTCGCTCGCTACCGCTTGCTCGATTGTACTTCGACATAGACTTAGTTCAGTATGTACATCGTTTATAATAGTTTACAATTTTTCATTATTGTAATTATGATATTGTAATTATAATATTGCATTTTCAACATTGTACGTATACGGTGGCTTGCGCGTGCACTTTTCAACCTGCACTGTCTTCTTCCGTTGATAGTCACCTTCATCTTCTCGTAGCGATTCGATTTTTCATGCACGGGGAAGTGTGAGTGTTTTCCCTCCTGTTTCTGCATGTACTCTCCACCTTCGCTAACTGTCGCCTTCCTTGGGTTTTGTATGTGTGTGTATGTGTGGGTGATAGCGTCCAGATTTGATTTTTCTCTGATTTAACTTAATCGCAAAAAGAACTAAAATAAGAAGAAAAAACAACTTTAATCGCTAGAATAAAATTTTTGACGGCCTATATGGCTTCGGCAATGAAAAAAAAGGATTATTATACTATTTTATGATGAAAAATTTGGGGGGGGGGGGAATATCTCCGTATTGATTTTTTACGCTAGGGAACCAAATTAATTAAAAAAGTCGTGAAAATGGCGAAAAACCCTTGAAACAGGGATGTTTGTGATTCGTGGGAACAGAAGATGATCGAATTACGCTTCCAGATTTCGCGTACTTTCAAGTTATGTATAATACTAATATTTTATAGCTATTGTGCATTGATTCTCGAAAATCGCCCAAAAACGATCCACCCTAATGTTTAACTAGATTAGTTTTAGTTTGTTGTTGAGCAAAATACGAAGCAGTATAACGACGTGATTTTCGTAGATAGAGACTTAGAATAATTATAATAGTATAGATAAAGTATCGAGCAATAACTAACGCAATATAGCAAAATAAAACGCATAATACATAAGTATGGATTTCGGAAGTGACTAAGACGCATTAGAATGCACTAGGATTTTAATAAATAATTGAATAAAGCGTCTTTGAAAGAAGCAATTGACGGTATGAGAATCTAATAAGAAATTAAATATGTCATCTTTAAAAGAGGCGATTGTTGGCATATTTTCTTAGAAATGAAATTCTGTATTAAATTGAGATGTTCACGGAGAGAGTTAGCGACTATGGGCGACTCGCATAGCAATTTTACATAATAATATTGAAGCATTCGGAGTACTTGGAGAATGCTGGCGTCAAGCGATTTTATCGAGATCGGCCTCGGTAGCAATTGGAACAATACTAGATGTGTCCGTTTTGCGTACGAAGACATTGTTGCGGCTAACCCAAACATGCTTGTAGCCGCGCTCTGCTGCGATCGCTTTAGCTTGATTTCGAAGATTGTTTATCAATGGTGGTGTCATTTCATAAATGCCAATCTGATCAGCTGAGGCGCCAAGGACGATGTCAGAATAAGATAAAGAACTTTAAGGACGAAATCGCGCGTAGCCGACGACTTAAACAAAACTATTAGCGTTAATTTGCCCGCAGAGCTCGCGGAGCGGTCCCGCTGTTGGGAAGATGAGGTCCCAGGTAGTTCGAAGCGGTTAGTGCCTTATTTTACATTTGACGGACCTCAAGAATGTCGCACTGCAGTGATTGCAAATCGAGCAATATTAAAATCTTCGTGTCAATTTTAAGCTCTGTAGAATCGGGAGCATGAACGCGAAGTTCTTTAATTTACTCAACCTCGTTACGATTCGAAGCGTTTGCGCTTTCTAGAGTGTTAATACGGGTGTTCTGCGCTTCGACAGTGTCGCGCAATGCCTTACATTCAGATTAAAGAGAATCTATTTTAGCGAAGAGGTTTTTCTCGGACGCACCAATACGATTAAAGAGAGCCGCCATCTGTTGAGAGGTGGTCATCTCGTTCCAATTTGATGGCACCATCGACATGGCGATTTGGGTTTGAGATCCAGGTGCCGAAGGACAGGCAGGACTCAGAGATATCGACGGCTTTGATGAACCTGGAGAATCGATCGATAGGCTAGACGTATCGAGGTTCGCGTCAAGATCACGAAATTGGTCAAACGCCGACGCACGCGCAATATCTGTAACAGAAGGGCAGTATTCGACGATGCAGAATGATGAGTAGGGCTTCGATGCGATGGTGAGCAGAACTGCGAGAAGGTTAGATGTCCCTGGAAGATGGTCGCTTAACCGGTTTAGTCTCGGCGGTTTGCTGTCTGTACCTTTCGAAGTAGATTTTCAGTGCAAGCACCAAGCGCAGGCCAATGATTATTAGCGTGGACGGTAGCTTGCAAAAAGTAGCGTGCAAGGGCCTGCAAGCAAAAAGCGCCCGAAGGCATGCACAGTGAGAAAAAGCGTCGAAAAGAAAGCGGAGATCAAAGCACGTCAGCTGATACTTACAGAGAGAGAGAGAGAGAGAGAGAGAGTCGCGCTAAGGTCTGCTTGGGGTAAAAGGGGGAGGGCTGCGGGCTAGCATAGCGCAGCTCATTTGCGTGATATAGCTTTTGTTTAAAAATTATTTATAATTATTCAAAAATAAACAAATAAAAGTAGGTCACTCATCGATGACAAACTTTTTGTTTATGACAGTAGCGGTCGTAAATCATGTTTATGACCTTAACCGCTACTGTTTACATAAACACCTGGCGCCACTCTGAGCTCAGCATTGTCTCTCCTTACCAGCCCATATACTACTATTAAATATATTTTGTTATTAAAAAGAAATAACGAAATAACATATTATCATTATTGAAATTACTTTACACTACCTGGTATTCCGGACCTCTCTTATATTATAAAAATACATCAATATAAAATCAAATCTTTATTTGTGATCTGCTGTCAAAATTCAGACGCAGATCAGTAAATAATCATTGCGCTTCTCAAAAATTAATATCTTCTACGCGCACAAGACCAAGAAGAGTCGTGACCGTTCCAGACCTAAGACGAAACAAAAGTATAAATTGATTTTAAAGTTTTTGTTCTTTTTTATACAATAATTAAATATTGTGATATTGCGCTTCCTATAACTAATTCGGTGACACAAACAATCAATTTACACTTGTTTTGACTCGCTCTTCGTACCGTAGACTCTTACATCTACAGACGGGGACAATGTATAGGTATGGAGGCAGGTACGTCTGGCGTGGCAGAGGTGTAGGAATAAAGCTTATTACACACTGTTTATGCTGGATAACAATATTCGTATATTCTTTAACCCCCAGTACGGAACCGACTTGGTCCGCATACAAGTTTACCCGTAATGATGTATCTAGAATTCAATCGCGTGATATTACTTGCTGCTAAACGATATCATAAAATAACAATTGTCACAATCGATACTGAAATGATTTAATAAACAACAAGCTTCGACTAATAATACAACAACATCAAACATTTTGTCGTGACTCCACAACCCGTATTCGTATCTACCAATATGACGTCGGCGTCGCGTTCAAAGAAAGCGGTGTCCCTCAAGATGGCGTTTAACCGTTAGATTTGCTATGTGGCCTCGCTGGTAATGCCTTTCTCGCTGTCGTATTACTGCAATGGAACTACGTGGTGAAAAGCGCTAAAATCTCCTCGAATGTCGTGACAACCATCCAATATAGAGCTTCCGCCGCGATAGAAACACGGTTATCTGTATTTCGGAACCGCGACTAATACTCGTCGGGAAAACAACGCTACGACCGCTCGCTCAGCGACGACACCACACTAACGCTTTATTGGGGAATCGGCTTGTCGGTTTTAGCGTATCAACGGCGTCTCGACCTAACGTACTGTGATATGCTTGATAATTTCATCGACAGACGCTCGATATTCTCTCTTTATGGAACTGGAATCGCTTGGCGATTGACAGCGGCGCTACGCTTTACCCAAGACTGTTGCTGGATCGTTACCGATTCACAGCGGCTTGAAAACTCTCTTCGTGTAAATGCTGTATCGCTTGGCGATCAACAGCGTTGCTATGCAATTATTTTGCCGTATCTGGATCGCCTGGCGATCAACAGACGGCTCAAATAATTTCTGAGATACTTGGCTGGATTGCTGAGCAATCGACAGCGGATCGGTAGAATTATAAAGATGGCGGGATCTATTCGATCAACCGCGATCAAACGCGTACGAAACGAGTATTCACTCGCTTCAAAACACGCACCGTTACCCGCGTCGCTAAAACCAAACTCCAAACACTCACCGAACATTAAATCGTGGCTGTGTGCCAACTTCAACAACTCAGCGGCTTCACCAACTCTCTCTCACTCTCTCTGCGTTCCTTAAGGCTGGAATTAGCGGTAACGTCCTGTCAGTCGAACGGTTAAGACAATTCTGATGAAGAAGGAAGTCTCCTTCTTTCCACTACCCTGTGCGTTCCTGGAAAAACCCCAATCCGCACCCTTTATATTAATTAATTTCGGCGCTACATCACCGGCGTCAACTACGCAAACGCTCCCTTCTTTTCACGTCTAATGAGCGAGAGAGAGAGAGACAGCGCGAACAAGTATTATACTCCAGCGGCATCATCTCGCGCTAAAGTCATGTTCAAGTCACCGCGCAGTCGCGGTGCACGGGACTCCTATTGGCGCACTGGGTCTAGCCAGTGCGGCGACATGGCTCGGGTAGTATTGCGCGCTAGGGGTGAAAGCGCGCTCCCCCCCACTAGTCGCGCCAGCTCTGCGGCGGTAGATAGATTCGCGCGCGAACCCCTCTCTCCGCAAGCGGCTTCCCGCGGCGCATTCTCTCTCACTCCCAGTATCTCTCACTCCTTCTCCCGCTCGGCCCGTCGCGCTTGCTTCTGCGCTGCGACGATGCGCACTCGTCACTGCGTTAAGTGTCGTGTGCCGCGCTCGTCTAGATCTCGCGTCCCGGATCGCGACACGACTCTTGGTGTGTACAGGAGCAGGTGCGCGACGGCTGTGTCGGTACAGCAGCCCGATAACACTTGGCAGAACGCGGCGGCGCTATTGTACCGGCATAGTCTCCTGCTAACCCTGCAGGGGAGCCACCGTTGCTCCGTGTGGTGGGCAGGTGAGGTTATATGCCTCGGCGCTACAACAACAAGTATTTTTATTCCTCTGCTGCATTGCAAATTGCAGCAGGGAACAATATATTCGCGTGTGTTATTATGGTGCATTGTGTACACGTTGCAGGCGAACAGGCTACACGTCACAATATTCTTGGTGATACATTACTAATTAAGACAAATAGTATTTGAAAATTCCGAGTTTTAAAACGACATATTTGACCGAGTAAACTACCTTAAAATAGAAATACATGATTTGGCAAAGAGAGGTTCTTAGACATTGATAGTTTCTTGATAAGGATGGCATTGACCACTGAAACTTCGGAGGAAGAAAATAGAAAAACTATTGTTGTTTGTTTCTCCTTCATAACACACAACTTGCCTTGGGAAAACCGATAGAGCCATCATTATTCTATTTTTGGATATCCACCGACGGACTCGTCAACGTAAAAGAATTATTATTCTTTCTACAATAATTTACATATCGACATTTAAGTAAATCCATAACTGTAATGTATTCTAGGCAAACACATCACACCACTGCCCTTCAATGAGGGAAGTTAGGCATTAAATTTTGCATTTCGCACTTAGAGGGATGACTTTTCAGGTAAGTTCTTACTAATTACCTAGTTAATAAAATTCTATTGCCTAAAAAAATTCTTAGTCTACTGTCAATAGCTGGCGAGACGTTTGCAAAAAAAAAGGATGTTGAAAATGCTCGAATTATTTGAAGAATTTTCTACTAGGTGTTTTATATATTGAAATGCGTACTACATTTGTGGTTGCATTAAAATTTTATGCAGGCGTTTTCTACCTGATATCCTTCAAAAATGGTAACTGGTGTACCAACAAACAAACACGTACATTCTCTTGTACCTCATCCTGCATATTTCTTTAGTTACTTGTGTGCTAAAATGTGTGTACAGATTTCTGTAAGCTTATATGCAGATTTTTTCTATGAAAGAAATCGTAAGAAAGTTAGTGTAAGCTCGAGAAAAAGCCATCGCACCTAACTACTGCCGCAAGAGCCAGACAAAACCTGGTCTATCTACCAGGAAGTCTCCTAACGGGGACTGGACAAGAGAACGTCGGCTTCGGCAATTAAATTGTTAATTCCCCTGAGGCAAACTGTGTACGTATATATTGTGTACGGTAAGTAGGACTAAGCTTTTTTGCGTCCTGCTAGCTATAGCAGTAGCTTTAGCATCATAACTTATTGCAATGGCATAAGGCACCAAACTTCTCCTTCGCTTATTGACCCCAGGTCGACGATACGGGGAATTCGAGGTAGTCTCATAGGTGTGCGTGTTCATATCACGTGTGTAGTAGGTAAGAGCCACGTCAAGTGCGTGTACGGGTGCAAGAGAGAAAGAGAGAGAGAGAGAGAGAGAGAGAGATATCGCGCCGGCTACTCAGTGAGTGTGCAAGTGAAAGAGAAAGGTTCGAAAACGGCCTGTTGTCTGATGCACAAGCGCGGCTCGTGTGCGTGCGTGCAAGCATAAGCCCTACTCCTAAACGTTGGCGATCGTGCCAAATCCTATTAAATAAACAAATCCTAGTGCGTGCAGGGCACAAGGTGTTATGTACCTGAGTTTGGAGGTATACCATCGCAAAAGTGCAAGCACAACATATTTCTAGAGATTTGCTAGTGTTCTTATATAATACAATATAATATACCTTCCGCATGCATGATTTTTTATGTTCAACACCTGTCATTCGTCATACTTTCATACGAAAAATTGATATCTTAATTGTTGGGAACACACCTACTCGCGTTTATGACTGTGTGCTAATTCATTTATACTTACACAGTTTACAACAGGTGGTAGCAATGAAGCCGATATAGCTACTCCTATCAGTGGTCCATTGCTTCCTTGTAGTAATGCCACGGCAACGCCTGTTCCTGAGGGTAGAGCCCAAAGGACACCCATCCAAAGAGATCTGAAGTTTCCGCTAAAATAATAATTTTGTTTATTAAACTAGTTTTGCTCAAGGCTAATTAATGTGATTCTGTCTAAGTGTGCAAAAAATATACGTTATTTGGAAATAGACGATTTTCTATTAATTCTGATTATAATTTTATCCAAAAAAATAGTATAATTTATAAGCACCAGTTTGGATCTATAAAAAACATTGGTTAAAAAAAAAATTCTGTTAATTACATCATGAAAATAATGTATGATTATGTGGACAAGTCTGGGGCACTGGTATGATGCCACAATTGTGAGTTGAAAACTCACACGCATGCACTAGACAGGGTGCAAAGATTAGGTATGGGAGGAATCACGGGATCCACGCGAACGACACCTACGGTCGCTGTGGAAAGACTGTTGGAACTTCCTCTACTAGGCAAGATAATAAAGGCAAATGCAGAATAGCGGAACAAATGAACTGTTCGAATTTCAAGGATGCGGTACTTCTGGAACAAGTGATGCCGCTAATGGAAGAAAGAGGTTGCGACATAATGGCTTTTGAAAGCGATCCCTCTTAAATAAATTTTGTTATGTGCAGATGATACGGCAGTAATAATTAATAGCTACACATGGCAAGAAGCGCAAAAGAAAAATAAATATTTTTTCTTCTAGTTATATACAGGAGACTAGCAGTTAATAAAGTATTTCTAATCGTAGATAAAACGGTTTGTATGGCATATGGTAGCTATGGAGATAGTGTTCTGACTGTATATCTTTTACAAACTTTTAAATATCATGTCGATAAAAGAATTGAGAATGATATACCATGCACTCTTTTATAGAATAGTCACATATGGAATAGTAGCTTGAGGAGGTGCTTACAGAAATAATTAAAATCTAGTACAGTATCTGCAAAGAAAAATTCTAAAGATTATTAACAAAAAAATTTAAGTATACAGCATAGGATAACTCATATAATTTTAAACAACTATTTAATTTTCGAAGCGCTAAAAATGTATTATTCTGATATAAATACTCAATACCTTAGTACCTCAATTCGAGTATAACTAGGAAAAACCCGCTGCTAACTGAATTAGCAGTATGCTTTCTCAAAGAGTAGAAAATGAAGATGATACGTTATTACTAAAAAGCTATTGATTTCTATGATATTTGACAAAGCAAATTCGGATTATACATAATTTATACAGGGTGACCCAATTTAAACGGGCACCGCTCATAACTCGTCAGGGACAGCCACAATCGAAAAAATGATAGAGACCAAAGTTGTAGGATATCGAAGGGGCAACCCGATGGTGACCTTGGATTTGACTTTGAATGCGTTTTTCAAGGTCATTTGAAGGTCAACTTTGGATTTTTAAATAGGAACCCCATTCTTTTATTGCGGGAATAGAAAGAGCGGTAAATTTTACGTTCAGAATGGTATGTTCGGTTGCGGCACTGACGGTCATCTCAATGTCCTGCAGCCAGAATGAAACCCCGCCTACGTAATTCCTCTAGCAACGCCAAATTAAAAAAAAGTGGTAGAGACCAAAGTTGTTGTATAGGG